>JAVIWC010003128.1:4200000-4490156 GCA_031894815.1 Creontiades dilutus
GGGAAGGAGTTATAACGAACCGGCGAAACTTCGGTGACGCCTCCCCTTCACTCTGATCCAGAACGCCGCCACCTCGACAAGGTAACCTCGGTAAGGTTTTCCAATTTATCATTGAACTCAAATCAAATTGATATTAATATCCCAGATCCATCCTATTAACCGAACTCCATACCTAATACCACCTGCGGTGCTATTTTATAAAAACGTGGTTAATAGGGGCCCCGTAGTTATTCTTGGAGCTTCTAAATAACTCAATCCGTTACCAAAACCTTGTGATATTTATAATTATTTCTTGAACCTTATTTATCTGTATATTAAATAACCTTAGTAATTAATAAGGTCAAAAAGAGAATAATATCAAGAAATCGTAATCAAGTAAAGGTAGAATTGATATAACAATTCCTTTCTAGTATTACATGGTAGCAGAGCGTGGTTACGATCCACGGACCTCAAGGTTATGGGCCCAGCACGCTTACACTGCACCAAGTATTACAGCCGCCTTGACTTTTTTGAGGTTTCTAATGACTTTACAAAATTTGACAACCCTTAAAGGGCACTTTGAATTAAGTGAGAGTGCTGGCTAAAGAATTGGGGCGTTCTCGGGGGTTAGACATTTTTTTTTTTCAAGAGCAATTACAATGGTTTATTATTAAATAATAAACCAAAATGAGGGGTAATTTTTTTTTTTAATTTTGGGATAGAAGTATGTGCTCTGGATGCAAGTAAAGTGCCCTGCTAAGGTCGAAATGATGATGGAAAATAATGTTATTTAAAAATTTATTCCAAACGTGTTGTGCTTTGCAAATAAGGAGAACTAACTTGATGAAACTGATGTGTTTTTCAGCATTGAATCCTGTTAGTACTGTAGCGGGGTATGACACCACTGGTGCTTACAACGGCTTTGGCTATGGAGGCTACAATGGTCTTGGGTCCAACGGATACGACCCCTACAATGGTTACAACCGCAACGTTGCTGGCTATAATGGATTGAATAACAACGGTTGGAACAACAATGGTTGGAACTCAAGGTGGAACAACGGAGTTGCCCCCGGCTATAATGGCTACAACGGAGTTTCCCCCGGCTATAACGGCTACAACGGTGTTGCACCTGGCTATAACGGCTACAACGGTGTTGCCCCCGGCTATAACGGCTACAATGGATACAATGGATACAACGGATATAACGGATATAATGGCAACAACGGTTACAACAGAAACGGAGCCTTTGGAGGACTCGGGGCAGGTTATCCTGGATACAACGGATACTCGGGTGCTGTCACCACTGCCAACACCCACTGATACCTCACTTTGGAATCCTCCCACCACTGATCACCAATCTGGCCACTACCACATTAACTCTTGTCTTCTATAGATAACGTTGTAGAACTTAAAATATATTATTTAACCGCTAAATGAATTAATTGAATTGTTTCTTCTTTTTTGTTAACCAACCTATTATTGAAGAAGTTAATAACCGTAAAACCATCAGGAGTCAAAGGAGAGAACGAAATTGATAGTTGACCACAACCATGTAAAACCAAGTATCAATCCAAATCTGCTGTGAAGAACATAATACTCCAATTCATACTTCACTACTGCTGCTTTGGTTCAACTCAAATACTCAGCAAAGGAATAGGAACGGTTACAATGATATCAGCCAATTCGATCGTCCTAGTTTAACCCTAGGAGCACCTTCAGCATTTACTCTTTATGCAAATGAAGTGCATGTTCTGTCGCCAGCAATACCAATCTGATACAACACCCAGGGATGCCCCCCCCCCTCCACAAGCTCCATGACGCATCCCCCCCCCCCCCCCCAAACTTATAACCAACCCCCCTCATGTGAGTTGGTACCCTCAACAAATATTAATAATATCGTAAAATACATAAAAACATTAACAGTTAGAAGTCAAAAATTTCAAATTTGTAGTCTGAGACCATCTTTGAGTTCTCTAGGCACCTTTTAAGCTTGTTGAATATATTTCTTTTAACCCTATAAAGCAGTTTTTGTGTTTAGGATGAGGAAACAGAAAATCTTTCGATTATTTCTTCATTAGTAATAGAATCAAGTAGCTAGAACAATTAGATTTGACAACCAAGAGTCTCCCTTAGCTGATCTGAGTCTGTTCTTGATAATTTTAACTCGACTCATTGATGTTTCACGGAACAACTAGTAACTGGTAAGGAGAGTTAAGTAGTGCAAACCACAATCAGAGCAGTTCATTATTATTGACGTTCTATCTGGTGATGTAATTCATGTTTGAATGGCAGGAACAAGAGATTGGCAGGAAACGACTCAAAGGTGCAACAATATTTATACTATCTGACAGCCAAGCAGCACTAAAGGCTATTTCTGCCTTCTCGGTAACTTCAAAGCTGACTTGGAATTGCCTAAACTCCCTCAAGGCAGCGGCCCAGGGCAACAAACTCATGCTGCTATGGGTTCCGGGTCATGAGGGAATAGAGGGCAACGAGAAAGCTGATCGCCTTGCTAAAAAGGGATCAGAGTCCAACCCAATTGGACCTGAACCCCAACTAGGGGTTACCAAGAGTTATATAACTCAACAGGTTCAGAAATGGGAGGACAAAACACGCACAGAATACTGGCATAACACTCCTAAGCAGAGGCAAGCCAAGCGGTTTCTTGCAATCTCAAGGAAACGCGCAAAAGCCCTTCTATCATTGAGGCGCAAAGATCTTCGCAAACTAAGGTCTTCTTACTGGCCACTGCCCCCTAAGGTACCACCTAAACAAAATGGGTAAGGCCAGGACAGTAGGATGCCGGCTCTGCTGCCAAGAGGCGGAAACAGCAGAACACATTCTCTGTAATTGTCCTGCTGTCGCATCAACTAGATTCCGGCATTTTGGGAAGGGTGTCCTAACACCCTCCGATATTGCTTTGGAGACGCCTGAAAACCTCCTACACTTTGTGAACGAAGAGGTTATTAAAAAGGTTACGAATTAAAATGGGGACAGTGTCACAATAGATCCTAGCGGTCTCAGTGACCAGGGGCTCCTCCCATCCCTTAAAAAAAAAAACAAAAAAAAAAAAAAAAAAAAAAAAAAAAAACAACAATTTTGAGTCGAGATTCATCCCCAGATATTTCACAGTGTCAGAGTATGGGACTTTGTTCGAGTTTAACACAAGTTCGGGGTAATAGTAAGAAATAGTTTCGTGACGATTTTTTCGTGACGCTGTCCGCGTTACATTTTCGAGTTTATGTAGCAAAGTAAAGACATAAAATGTCAAAAAGGAGAGGAAGTCAAGAGGTAACCTCAAGTTTCGATCGAAGACTCGAGGCACTAAAACGTCGAAAAATGAAAAACGGTTTCCACCACCTTCAAGCAGAGCGAAAATACTATAGAAAAGGTCCGGTTCAATTTTTTGATAGCTCGCACCGTATAGCTGTAATTCCTTAACTGGCCCATATAGTTGGGACACCCTGTATAGTGTCTGTTAATAGTGGGGTGATAATCGTCTTTCGGAACTCTAATATCAAGATATGTACAGCCTATTGCTCCATTCCTTGCCAGACGGTCTACCTTTTCATTATAATGTATACCGTTGTGCCTCTTGACCCAGATTAACTTGATAGACATCCCCGATTGTGTGTGTTGCAACAATTTTGATAGAACGATACCATTAAGCGGATTTCTTGCCTTTCGTGGACCATTTCCTTTCAAAAGTGTTAAGGTACTCAACGAGTCAGATGTTTACGTTCACATTCGCGTTTCTGTTCTTTTTTTTTTGTCGAAATTCTAGCCCTTAGCATTGTTAGCGAAAATGGGAGGAGGGAACGGATGAAAGTATTTTTCCTTCTTCCTCTCGATCTGTTGCTCTAAAATATAAATGGGGGTATTTTTATGTTATCTACAATACAATACATGGAAGCCCGGTGTTAAAATTATGTACTGCACACTACGCATCTTGTTAACTTTAATTTTGATTTCTACGAGTGTATCCGGGAGTACCTGGGCAACATAATATTTAGACGTACATGCAATGTATGGTATTGGAGGATTATCTAATACAGAAATGATGAACCTCTGCACAATAATTTTTAGCGTTTTTCCGCCGATGTTATAACCCTTAGGGAGATTGAATGGATGAACGTAAATCGGTCCCAGTAGCTCACTAGCGGCTTCATTTCATCCCCCCTAGAGATGCCTATCCAACCAAAAACATAAAAGCATTCGCGTTATTCCGAACGTATTCGATATTCAGTTTTTAATATTTTCTCCATCATGATTTGTGATACTTTCATTGGTTCGGGAAAAGGCTCTGAACAGCGGATTTATCTTTGATTTTGGTTTGTTATTTTTAATATGAAGGTTTATTATTAGTGTAGCTAGAAATTTTTATAACACTCATCAAACTTTTTCACTTTAAGTTTTAAGGAGCGTCGATTCAAAATCTGCAACGTCCGTCTGCTGTGCTCAGTACCTACGTTCCAAAAAAGGCCGCACAATTAATGTGAAACTTCTGTTCTTTTGCACATGGACTCCATTTGTTGGATAAATGGTCTTAGCTTCTCGCTTTACGGATCTTTACAAGCTTAAATGTTAAGAGTCAAATAGGTACTGTTGAGCAACCTGGTTTCTCAAGGTTTAAGACTTACGATTTGCCAGTCTGGAAAAGTTGAGTTGGGGGAAGAGGTTGGGGTTAACAAATACTACACAATTGTAAAATAATTTGCAGCGTTTGTGGATTCTACACATCTTCAATAGGGAACCAACACATCGTGAGGGGGGGCTGCTTAAAAACATGTTTTTTTTGGTCTGTTAACAATTTTTAATCCATACAATCAATACAATTCGCCACTAGACGGGAATATGACGCACAAAATACAAGAGTGCTCACTCCAAGAAGAAGAAAGAACTCTACTAAGCCCTATTGCATACTGAAAGGTAATAGAATTTCTAAGAAATGCAACTCATTTGGTGCATAGAAGACTTTTAAAGTTCATGAAACATGCCGGGTTAAGAGTGTATTATTGAAGTGAATTAGTATCCGGTTATTGTTTATATCGCTTATAGGAAAAGTAATCTGGAAATTAACTGGTAGATGTGACGCAAACACCACACAAACAAAAAATCTAATAAAAAAATGAAATAAGTAAGAAATTGATGACAACTGATTGGGCGTAATGTGGAAACTATCGGAGAACCAGGGTTTAAGCGAACTTCATTATCAACGTATAAGATAAAATGATGTTGTTCGTTGTACTTTAAAGCCCGAGACATTCAGGGAAAGGCACGAGAGAACCGACTGGTACAGCAGAAACGCTCTTTGTGGAGAGTCGCAGGACTCGGCTCCGAAGGGAGATCGTAGAGTTTTTCAATGAATGTGCTTGGAGGCACTGGGTGAACTATTTTAGAAGCGAAACAGTTGTGTATGTAAACATAATATGTTTTATATATTACCTACACACACATATCAAAGAACATTTCAAACCGAGTAAAGCGGAAACACACATTAACCTCATTTATCTTGCTTATCTCATTCATCTTCATTGCATTATCGAACTATTCCCGAATCAACGCTCATGTCAGTCGAACAGCAACTGACGTGTGCATAACTTCTCATGAGTTTCACTCTTCACGAATTTACTTAAAGTTCTAATACCGCATTTGTGATTGTCATAATGAATCATATTGCTCTATATGATAAATAATGAATTATATAGCTGTTTAGTGGTCACATAATATGTTATATATTATATAATTAGGTAAAACTAGACCGGTGATGAAGCGAAACGCTGCACTTTTCTGCCTCCACCCGTTCCTGTGATTAGATTTTTTAAAGGTTTGTTTGTGATATGAAAACCCACATTTCTTCATTCAAAAACAACTTTTGACCACATTTTGGGATTCATCGTTTAATTTCTAATATGCCTAGAGCATTTCCATAATAAAAAAGTAACTTCTAAGAATTCCAATTTCATATCAAACGTTCAACATTAAATCATAATAAAAAAATAAAGGAAATCAAGTTTGGGAAATTATTGAACTTTCACTCTAATTCCGAGAATTGTGCCAGAAGCCGTAAATTGTCAGGAAAAACTGCAAATACAATCGGGTTTCCCATGGTATGGGCAACTTTGCGATTCCAAATCGATTCAATATAGAAATTCCAGTTTAAAGGCCCAAAAATGTCCTACACGTTTCAAGTGATCAAAGGGGGTACCCCAAGAATAAAAGTAGCAAAAGTTCGAACAGCATAAACTGGGAAAATGATCGAATCTGGAAAACTTTTTCCGAAGTTTGAAATGATCTTGCTGATACAGCGGAGTGCAATACATCTTTGCCCAACAGTTATGTGCTGCCTTCTTGATATAACAACGTAAAGCAGTAGGCCTGTGACAACATTAGGTACCCAACTTGTTTTGCCCGGCTATCAGCCTTATTTTCCGGGCCTTTTCATGCAAACGTCCGCCACTGATAGGTGCCCACTTTTGGTGCTCTTACCTTACCTGTTTTGAAAGGAGTCCAACGTTTTTTTCGCCTTCCAACTGGAATTTTTCCAGTAAACCGACAAAAAATGTCAACGGTGACCGTATTATTGGAAAGCACATCAAATTTGCACTTTTTCCTGAAATTATTTGGCTACCAGCACGTTTCGTGGAGATGTAGAAAAAATTCAACATAAGCCAGAAACTTTAGCTTCCAGCAAGTTGAATACATAATGTGCGATTGGGAAACTTAGAAGTAAGTTTTGGTTATGGAACTTTACTAGACGTACAGACAATTCAACGCTGAATCCAAAAAAGTGGCCAAAAGTTGAAAAAAGTTGTTTTTAAAGGAGGATTGCGGATTTCCATGGCAAAATAATTGTTTTTCTTGAGAAAACGCTGCAAATTCTTTCACTGGGGTTTATTATTCAATGATTCATGATTTGAATTTCTACTAAGCTTTGGAGTGTCCTTGTTTCACAGGTGATAGAGCGATTATTGAATTTCAGGAGATATGCATAGAGCACTTAAATCGGTTCTCAACCAAAATACCTATTTGGATTGATCAGTTGATCATATTTGTGTGCCTCCTGAAATTCAATAATCGCTCTATCACCTGTGAAACACGCACACCCCAAGGCTTAGTAGAAATTCAAATCATGAATCATTGAATAATAAACCTCAGTGAAAGAATTTGCATCGGTTTTTTTCAAGAGCGGTTACAATGGAAAAATATTCTATTTGAAAATTTTGAATTTCGTAAGAAGGAGCATGCATATCAGAATGCTTCAACCCGTGTATCGGCTATAAACCCTTTTAGGAGTTCACTCCGGTATCCACATTCACTACATCACTAAGTTAAGTACTGAAATAAAAAAATAAAAAACCCTGTTGTTTGGTTTTTATAGCAGTAACCTAGCGATGTAGTGAATGTGGATGCGAATTTTGGCACCATACATCGGGAATGGTTTGGGCTACAGACCTGGGGAGGAGCTCATTCGTTTCCTCATGGAAAGTTTTCAAAAAAAGTCCAAATTTAGGCCGCCTTGAGTTTTTTTGAGGTTTTTAGGGATTTTTCAAAACTCTTAAAGGGCACTTTAAATAAGTGAAGAAAGACTTTTCAGGGAGGGTTAGACATTTTTTTTTCAATAGCGATTACAATGGTTTATTATTGAATAATAAACCAAAATCTTCAATAAATCATATCTCAAGAACGGATTAAGAGAAAAAAGTGCAGTTTTGGGCGTTTTGTTTCAATTTAAACCTGTTTTTTTAATCAAATTATTCTCTTACATTAAGTATATATTATATATAAAACTTAGGTAGTTTTTGTATGTATGTTTGTATCTATGTGTATTCGAAATAGGTAAACAAACTGCAGAACCGATTTCGGCAGTATAGTTCATCGAACTTGTTAATGATGATGTACAAGCCAGATGAATATTGTCACAATCAAAAGTATTCTATTAGATAGTTGCAATAAGAATGTTAGACGATGTTCGTTTAGCTGACTTGGTGTGATGAGAGGTGCGCCTCAATGAGGATTCAACTAGTTCGTTGCAGAATCATGGATAGATGTACTTGTGGATTTCCACATCGTATTCATATGTAGTACATTGCACCAGTGTCAGTTTTCGTTTGGTACAAACAATCTCGTTACGGTCGGTACTCAAGGATTTAACAGAGTGTTTCGGGTATGTAGAAGTCAAGTCTTCAATAACCTTTGTAGCTAATTTCGTTCTTTTGTGAATTGCCGTCTGGTTGACGTACAGAGGACTTGGTGGGAGTATTCGATTCCAAATGAAATAACGTTAGTTTTATCTCAAATGTTCTCGATATTCAGATTCCAGCTCTCTGATTTCACTCTTGCTGTAAGAAATTAGGTTAGGCCAAGCGTAATGTAGCTAACTTGGTGTAGCGAGCGGTGCTCGTTAATGAATACTTAACTAGTTCCTTACAGATTCAAACAGGCTGTTTCAGAGAGTTTTTTTCCACAATTCGTCACGGAAGAGCGTAAATAGAATACTCGCAGTTCTGGAGGCGGTCAGCTTCACGCACCGCTCAAGTTGAACTCGAATGCCGATACATCGTAGGGGGAAAAAAATCTGAAAAAGATGTTCAAGTCGAGGTGGAAGGTGATCGGGGTCAGACTGACCTTCGCTGGGGGTGGGAGTTTCCTTCGGGATTTGCTCCTATTTAAAGGTGAGGGTGCCTGCGGGCTACGTATCCATTCTCAACTCGGAGTACGATCTGCCTTCTACGATGAACGCTAAGTCCGTCGTAAGTTCGTTGGAATAAGTTCGATGTATACGTACACTTTTCGGGGAATTAGGAGGTAGGGTTAGCATTTGAAGGTATTCAGCACGATTCAGGACTAACGAAATTGCTATCAAGTGATGCATACCACACTAGTAGATCACTGTAATAGATCTGGGGAAATGAACTTATTGATACTGCGTTATCATGCCCTCTCTCTTGATAACTAACATAAGAACTCTACGTTCACTACTGTTTAATCAATTATAATTATAGTTAATTTCAAATTAACGAAATGAGCTGACATAATGTCGTGGATTCTTCTTTCTTTATCCGTCAATATTAAATTATTTTATTTTCATTTTTATCGTATCAAATTTAAATGCAGCAACGAGTTTATTCGTTCTTCTTGGTCCTCCAGACAAAAAACAATGATTTTACTCATCGTGCCACAACGAAATTTCACACACATTTTCTTTCTACCGATTAGGTAGATAAATATTTTATTAGATATCAGTAGGTTATAATGCTTGCACATATAGATGGTTCAAATTTGGAGCGAAACCTACTCCCCTTAGATTAGCCTAAAATAACTAACAGCTTGTTGGTCCATCAATATCGCAGTATCCTGTCCATAACATAAGTGATTTAACGAATATAGAAGATTTATAAGTTACAAGCCAGAACTGCATACCTATCTAAGAGATTCAGAACTGGAATATCAATGATTCTATGTATATAAAATACTAACTGACGATAGGTACTGGTTTATAATTGTTAACAGGCATATCGTCTTGTTATGCTAACCCTTTATCGTCAATTCAAAGCGTTCTCATCACATTTTTTAAACAATTTTTCTTTGTTCAGAAAAGTAGAATAACACTTTCGGGATAGATTTGATGGCGAAGTAGCAGTAACGAAGTCTACTATCCAGAATCAAGATTTTCAGTTCAGATTCTCTCATACAAATTATTAATCACGGAAGTGATGGTGAGGGGGAGGAGGAATTCTACTGACATTTTGTTTATTTTCCATCTTTTCCTCAGATCACGATCTGCCTTCTGCGATGCGCGTTAAGTTGATCGTAAACATCCGGTCGCCATTCGTTCATTGTACGTGACTGACAAATGTAATCGTGCTACGGATCCTTACGATATTTGAAACATTCAAGAACTATCAAACCATTTTTTTTAGACGCTGACTCTCTAAATTACAAGTGTTCGCAGACGTTACCAGGAGAAAACGATTGGATTGTATAGTTATAGGATTTTAATTTCGAAAACACCATTACATTCATGCACAAACTTTTAGCCCACGCTAAAACTAATTTGTATGCACGCTTAATATACCTACCAATGCTTCAACCTTATTTTCGATTCGTTCGAACTATACTTCAAACATTTGTTAGAAACAGTCTTCTGAATCATCAAACTTGAACAGAAATATCCCTTTTTATAAACTCAAAATTGGTAATCTAAATGCAGAAAAGTTCATAATAAAATTCTTAAAACTATAAGCAGTTACTTTCACACAAACCAAAACCATCTCACTCATATCATAATTGATGTTAGCTTGAGGTTCCTAATAAATAAATTGGTTTCTTCGTCCCAAAACTGTGAGGTGGTTGAAAAAGATAAAAAATTTCTCTTCCCCATCAAGTTATCACGTTTCCAGAGATTTTCAATTCTGCGACCAGCAAACTAGGATTCTTCTTGGAAGTGTGTTTTTAAAATAGCGGTTCAGTGTTTCAAATTTGATATATTTTACGAATGCAACCCTCAATAAAACTGCAATCCTGTGAATGCTTACTTTTGAAGTTACAAAAAGAAATCAAAACGAATTCTGACATAAATGATATCTTTCGATGAAAACGTCTGTTTCTTAAATGTTTTAACTCTGCCAAATTTATTTCACAGCTTTTCGGTCTGCTGGTGGTAGTCGCTGTGGTGTTCGCAGAGGAGGAGACCCGGGATAAGAAAGACGTCGGATCAGGTGACTAATTGTTATATTAACAAAAGAGTTAACAAGAGTTGACCAACCATTCGCTCAGTGATTTTAACGGTTGGATACAACGGAGGAGAAAAATTAATCTACTAATTGTTTCCTAACATAAGCAACGGTTTATAACATGAGTAGCCACTTTGTATTGACTACACTGCCCAACAAAAAAGTTTTGTTTGGTGCCCAGGTGATAATAGTTTGTTTAGGGTTTCTGAATTGTCAGAATCCACACTGCGGAATCCGGAGAATCTGAAACCCATTTTACGCTGTCAGGTCTAGTTTTTGAGATACAGCTAATAAACCTATCTTCTAGCTGAGTTTTAGTGTTGAAAATATCATTTCAAAAACCTCAAATACATTTCCACTTTCAAAGACTCTTTCTACGGTTTATGAGGAAATTCGGGGAATCCGAATTTGAAACCCGATTTTAGCTATCTCCCTCAATTCCACGGTAAACAGGGGTCAAATTAACAAAGTACACATGAAAACCTCAGAAAACACTGTTTGATAAATTTTAAAATGCATTTCTCGAAAAAAAATAACGACAGTGAGATGAGATCGAATTCCAAAACTGGATTCAGCTTGAAAAATCCCGTAAGAATTGTTCTCTCTCATACGTCAAATCTCTAAGAAGTGTCTGTTGTATCAGATTTGTTTCAATTTTTTCAGTTGGGTGTGGAATACAAACGTTGGTTATTGGTTCAAAATATTGATCTAATAATTATTTAGAAGACAATAAAAATATTGGTTCAGCATGAAATTGATCTAGAAAATAACTATAAGGCGGTAATCCTACCTAATGATTTACATTTTTTACACTGGATAACAATGAAAGCCAAAAGGTGGAACTTTAATTTGCGTATATTTACAGTCTGGTGCACTTAACTCATGAACTATTCGCTCTCTAAGGTGTATTATAGTGATGGCGGATATTTTTCTACGATACGTTTCAAATTATGTTAAAATACCACCAATAGGAAGACAGATGGATGGTATGTAGCAAATTTTTGGTGTTCTGTATTCCAGAAAGTATTGCAAATGGTGGACCGTAGAAGTACGAATGCTGCCGAAAAACCACTCACGGATGCGAAACAAGCTGAATCCTACATGAAATGTTGAATATCTTATTTAAATACCGAAAATGAAGTGGCAACATGACCTACCTGAGATAGGGATGGACAACACAAATGCAACAATACAATGCACAACACAACCTATCTGAGTTGGCGCAAAACAACATGACCTAACTGACATTTTGGATTTTGATTTTTTGGTATCGTTGAATGCACAATTTCCAGCGCTAGGTACTTGTTGGAAAGGAAAAGTTAATGAGTGAATATATTTCAGAGTAGCTGCCGTAAGTATCAATTGAAATAAACAGTCATAAATAATGTCGTAACATGTGAAACATGAACAGTTTTTTGCCTCTCCTGAAGACTTAAAAGGAACACTTAGGTCATGTTGTTTTGAACTAACTCAGATAGGTTGTGTTGTCCAGCCCTATCTCAGGTAGGTCCTGTTGGCACTTCATCCTCGATATGTTGTAATACATATACAATTTTATGTTATTGTCTTTAAAAACTATTTCACCTACCGATTTTTGTGAGATGAGTAAAGAAAAGTAAACAAGGCATTTCAAGTGGGATTTTCGTCTTACTACCCAGAGGTGTCGCGGACGTCGCCAGCCGTCCTCAAGAGAAGATTGGAACTAGGTCTGACGATTTCGCTCGTGGCTTCACGCGATTTGGATTCACGTGATATCGTGATCAGAGGTGAACTGTCTAACGACAGGACAGGTGTGCTACAGTTGATAGGATTTTGGCCCTAATCATTGGTGCCTGCTGGATTCGAACCGGGCAAATCGTTACTCCCACTGAGAGTAAACAGCCATAGGACTGACGCTTTAGCTCGCTCGGACAACCTGTCCCCCTGTTTGTGGAATGATAATTTCTTTGGAATTTCTCCAACTAGTTGGGATTGCTTCCAGCTAGTTTTGACACTTGCCTCCTTATTTTGGAACCATTTATTCGTAGTTATGTACTTGTCTGTTGGACTATTCTGTAGACGTCAAAACTTGCCTCAAATTACAGACTAATTTGAGTCAAGTTTTGACGTCTACAGAATTAGTTAGATGCAGAAAACCATGGTGAGCTATAACATCATTGATCCTATATTTGTCAATATAACGTAAAGGATACCGTACTGTGTGGTATCACCACAGTAACTATTTTGCTACTTAGAATAGTAAATATTCAGGTGTATGGATGGTTATGAATTAAGTAATGATTACTAGTTATTTCTGTACTCTTCTGTTCTTCGAGTGATTCAGAACAGTCAACTGAAAATCATCAAGATTTTGATTCTAAATCACAGCCTTTTAATTACTTACTCATTTTTCAGCTTTGTATGGAGGTTATGGAGCTGGCGCGTATGGAGGCTATGGAGGTTACAATGGACTTGGTTACGGAGGTTACAACGGAGCCTACAACGGCTTAGGGTACGGAGGATATGGTGCCTACAATGGTTATAACCGTAACCTCGGCTACAATGGGTGGAACAACGGTTACAACGGTGGATGGAACTCAAGGTGGAACAACGGATTGGCCACTGGCTACAATGGCTACAACAGGAACGCAGCCTATGGCGGTTACGGTGCTGGTTATCCCGGATATGGAGCAGTTTACCCAGGATATGGCGGATACTCTGGCTCCGGATACTCAGGCTACATCCACTAATGTGCAGACACCAAATCCCCACCCCTCCGGCTGTCAATGTTGATGGAATGACTTGTGCTCTTGCTGTATTGAAATACCATGTGAAAATTAGAATTATTTATGAGCCAAAACAAGTTTTCTCCTTTATTGCCAATATCCTTCAACTTGATTGATGAAACCCCTGCAAATAGAAACACAACGGTTCATAATACCTGTGCAACTTAACACATTTCTCATGGACAATTTGCATTACAGTATACTTGCAGCAAACTGCTGAGACCAGTGAATACCTTGGAATGATAGATTTTGGCAAAAATCGCATCTTCAAACTTGAATCTCAAAAAATCCACAAGGAGATTTTTATGGCCCAGCTACGGTTGGCATCCATTAATTCAGAAAGTAATGAAATTGAGTTTCAGCACAGAGGCAGGATATAAAAATTGGATATAAAAAATTCATCAATGGCAAAGTAACCTCGATTATTATGTAACTCTAAATTGTTTTTGATTTGATTATTTTTACATTATAAATTGTGTACAGAATTACTAATCTAATGTTAGAAGAAGCCAACACTGATAAATCTCCAAACCCCCGTAACTAGTACCTAGTTGATATCAGAGATCAATCGCAGCAAAAAAATTTGAGTAGATAGCTTGCTCAAGAAACTAAAACGTACAATGATGCCTAGTGCCCTAAAAGTGACAAAACACCTATTCATTGCAGTGTTTCATGGAAACTTGGTACACAAATGTTTATCGGAGTTTACTATCAGAATTCGAAGATGATTGCTTACCGTGTGATGGATATGGTTAGTTGGTCCTTCCCTATTCTTGAATCCGTCTCTCTGGGAGACGAATCAGACGCCTTCGAGCATCTGGGTTATCCTCTGAACGCGGCGAGCATTACCGCATTCAGCTCAATGGAAGGGGCAACTATACCATTCCATCACCTCAGAACCGCAATTCACTTTCGTATAGACCCGAATTCAGCATTTTAACCCTACAATTCTAACATGACTTCACTGGATGGGTAATGCTAACATGGAGTAATTTTCACTCCAAACCGCCCCTTCGTTATTTCTATTTCCAAATTCGAAAATAAATGAGGTAAAAAACGAACAATGAACGAAAATATTCCTCTGTATAATTTGACTATTTTTTAGTCACATAGAGAGCATACAAGTTGTCATAAAAAATAAGCACCAGGTAGATAAGGCGATTCGGAAAATCATCATTACAAATACATTTTCAGGAATCATTATTGGTACCTGACCAAGAGTACCTAAATACAAATACACATACAAAAAAGCAGAGTTAAAACTTGCACAAATATTAGAAAACGTAACTAAAAATAACTTACGATGGAAATAGTAACTTATCTTGGTGTATGACTGATTTACATGGTATTAGCCAGGAAAAGGAAAGTAATACTCCTCGACATAGTAATGACTTGATACCTTATGTGCAAAAGAACTCAAATAACAAAACTCGTAAAAATGTCAATGTGAACACAAAATTAGAATGAATCAAAAAGAAGTGGAAAATCAAAATGGGTATAACAGGGTTCTTAGGTGGAAATCGTGTCTTTAAGGAGAGCAGTCTTGGCAAAATTTCACTTGATGACTCCCGCAAATTGCTTAGGCACATTTTTTACAGAATGTTGATCTAGGATAAAGAATGAGCGAGGCGTATGTAAAACTTGATTTCACAATGAAAAACCACCCTAATATCATCCTCAAAGACGTAGACAATAACGCAACACTTCCCAACACTTTAGAGACGTTCGAAAAGAAAGAGGCCTTAAGACTTTTTCTCCGAGGAGTGACAAACTATTTCTGGTCTTTTTCTTATATTTGTATTTATACTGTCGAACAGTGGAACAATCTATGGATTAATACCAGCAATGGTATGGATTAATACCAGCATGTTTCATGTTAATTAATCATTTCCGCCTGCTATATGAGATGTATACTAATCAAAATTGTTCTGTTATGTAATAACAATAAAGTTTACATTTGGAAGAAAAAATCTAGGTATCATAGGACAATGTATAAATACAGCAAGAGAGAATATACTGGGCGTCCCAGGAGTTATGCACAATCCGACTCCTACGTGTTTTACAACTCATTTCTGACCAAAAATGTATGTTAGCAATTTTTTTCCAGAGGACTCGTTTCCAAGCTATTCGCGATTTCAGATTGTTTTCTTGTTTTCGAACTTAAGTCATTAAAACTGTCATAACTCCCTCAATTTTGGAGATAGCTCAAATTCAATGACACCGTTGGAAAGAACGTTAAATTTTCTATCTATTTGATATCAAAAAACTTTTTTTAAATTGCATTGAAGTTGTGCGATTGCTGCGCGAAATGGCAGTTTTGTCAAAATCTTAACATCGCCTGCTTTTCACCTCGCCTAGAAACCCCATGAATGGTTGACGCAGAACTGTGCAGGCCTAGTTAAACGTGCGCCAAAATGTCAGCTTTTCAACGGTGTAGTCAATTTGGTTTTTAAAAATATTTTTAGTTAAGGAAATGGTGTTTAACTACAGAAAAACGTGTGTTTTCTGTTAAAATTGAGGTTTTCCAAAAGTCTCGAAGATGGATGCAACTCGTCGCAGTCGGAAATGAGGTGTAGAACACGTAGGAGTCGGATTGCGCATAAGTCCTGGGACACCCTGTATAACTACAAAAATACCTTATGTTTGTAAGTTGAGAAAGCAACGGAGGAGGCATTGTCTTGGTCAGGGGCACGGATATGCAAGGACCCGCACGACCCAGCGGTCTTGAAGGAGGGGTTGCTTTGTGCGCCGTGTATTATCAACTCCAATCTGATTTGGCCGTAGCATTGGGTATTGCAATGTTGATAATTTGTTGTTTCTGACCAAATTCAGTTTTAGTAAAACGTTTATTGACTCGAAGATGTTATCCAGCTGTTGGACAATGATGAGATATTGGGGTTTAAATCGAGTTCATACAAAGAGTTTGAGTTTAAACAAGATTGTTAAGATTTAAATTAAAAAATAAATTTTTAAAAATGAAAAATGAAAATGAATTTAATGAATGGAAACGTTCGTTTGTGATCAGCGTCTACGGCATTTCCAAGCTGTCCAGCCAAAGTCAGGATAATCGAAGATCCGAGAGACAGCCATTGTTTATGTTCATTTACGATTGATTGCGATGATTTGCTTGCAGTTGAGTAGCTATACCACAAGTGAGAATGTTGACATGATTTTCGTGTACTGTTTTGCCAATGGTAATGCTTCTGAAGCAGCAAGGGAGTCACACTCTTTCTGTGTACAATTCACACCCTAGCAAACACGTCGGATAGTACCTATAAGGAAAAGGTATTAGTAGATAATATTGTTTTTGTCACTGATCCTTCTTTCTCTAGTAATATATCTGTTTTTTATCTACTAATTGTTTTTTGTCGAGAAAAGTTACGTATATCCCGCCACCAACCTCTTTTCGTCGAGACTTTTGGAAAAACCTCAATTTTAACAGAAAACACACGATCTTCTGCTGTTAATCACCATTTTCTTAACTAAAAATATTGTTAATGACCTAAACAACCGTTGGAAAGCTGACATTTTGGTGCACCTTTTCAGGCCTGCACAGTTCTGCGACAAGCATTCATCGGGTTTCTGGGCGAGATGAAAAACAGGCGATTTTAAGATTTTGACAAAACTGCCATTTCGCGCAGCAATCGCACATCTTCAATGAAATTTAAAAAAAGTTTTTTGACATCATATAGATAGAAAATTGAACGCTCGTTCCAACGGTGTCATTAAATTTGAGCTATCTCCACAATGGAGGGAGTTATGACAGTTTTAATGACATATGATCGAAAACACGAAAAAAATCTTAAATCGCAAATAGCTCGGAAACAAGGCCTCTGGCAAAAAATTGCTAGGAGGCATTTTTGGTCGGAAATGAGTTGTAGAACACTATAAACTCTAAAAAGGAGTAAAATGAACTCTACCTGCATCTTATTGCTAACGTGGATTAATTTTTACTCACTTACCTTTGGAACAAAATCTGTACTGCGTACGCCTGATCAACTTTCGCCTCGGTGGCTGGGTCATAACTGAACAGACATTCATAGCTGTATGGACCTGTCGGGAAAACACTAGAAACACGTCTCTATTTGCCGCTAGGAGTAAAATTTACTCCATGTTACCATTCTAGGGCTAATGGTAAATTCACATCATTTCTGCTGTTTTCGTGCTACGAGCAACACATTACATAACAGTTTCACATAGACAATTTTCACTGATTCCGAAAAACACAATTCTCACACTCTCTGCCTACCAGAAAAGACTTTTTTTTTAAATTAACGCCTTTAACACGCGACAGGATCGGCGTCCATTAACCTAAGTTTGATAGCGAGCGCAATCGAACGCGAATCAGGGGGTCGACATTTAAAATTTCCAAAATGTAAAAAATGGCCAAAATTGCATTTTGTCACGAAAAAGTCAATTAAATATGGTGGGCAATTATCAAGTATTTTCCAGCGCTGTGCGATTGCGACTGCTCCTAGGTATTGATTGGTTAATATATATATAAAATCTCGAACTTTATTTAAAAAAAAAAAAAAAAATAATAATAATAATTCAATGAAAGAACCCCTTGAAATTCCGGTGCTTTGTGGACTCAAAACTCCCAAAGGAATATAACTTTTAGCAAAGCATGAGAAAAAATATTTTAAAACAAATGTAATGAGCCCCAACATGGTCATATTTAAATTCCCCTCATTAATTGACATTCCCAATTCAATATACTCATCATAAATATTGACTCATTGAGAATAATATTATTATTTCCTTGCTTGTGTACTTGATTGGGGTTATAGATAGGTAATTAAAACCAATTAATCAAGTGCATTGTTTATATTTCTCATGACGGGTTGCAATAAAATTAAAATTTCTTTGAGACCTGCCTAAGGAGCTCCATTAATCAAAATTAAATGATATAAAATTGTCCTTATAATCGATGATCAATAGGTAGTCCTTAAATTCAACTTTGGAACGAACTGACCAGTGTCGATGATGGGTCCACGTGTTCCCCGTTCTCCAAATCGCCAAGGCAGGAAGCGAGCGAATATTGGTAAGCATATACGATACTCGAAGTCGAATTTTGATGTGCGTACGAGTATGATGTATGAACGAAAACGGTATGTTACGTATGCTGCCTCCAGACGACCTAGATCTGTAACGAAACGTAGGAACCATCCGTTCAGGCCAGTAGGGATCCAAAACTGCTGAATTCCAAAATGTACGATTTTGAAAATAGTTTATTTCAACGGAATAAATGGAATTAAATGACGAGAGTCTGGGTATATCGAAGACGAAGCGAGGTCGAAGACGAGAGGAGAGGAATCATATTGTGCGTCACTCACAAACACAATCACATCCGAACTTGAACTTAGTTTACGGAACTATGTAAATAGAAGGCCTACCTACAAGGTGTAAACATTTATACTGTTTTCTAACTTTCCCCCGTGGATCCTCATTGAAGCCCAGAAGAGTTTCAAATCCACTCGTGGATGGATGATAGGGGCAGTAGAGTTGTGGTCTGTTGAGTGGGGTTTGGGGTTCGCTGTTCGGGATCACGCTCCGTCCGTGCAACGAATGGAAGGAAAACACACCGATTGATTCAATCTGGGTCCAAATGATGAACCAATGAGAGAACACTCGAAGTTTCAGGGGGTACACCTAATTGTCCGCTCACCCGTAGAATGGGTGCTTTAGCGCTAGATTGTGCTAGAATCACCAAAACACACTCTTTTCCTATAATCAGCTAATTGTCCCCGAACCCTTTGACTGAGCTGTGTTAGCTGTAAATACGAAATGAATACAGTAGTAGTTTATAACGTGAGTTTGCTAAATTCTTGGGGGAGTAAAGAGTGAATGTTCGCAATGCAGTGCGCTCAAAGTCACCGTCGACAGACTGCAAAAAACCTCAAATTGAAGCAGAAATCGTTCCACGATTCTCAAATTCAAACCTCATTACTCCAAAAAGGTAGATTGCCTTTGCAGACGTGAGGTACGTAATAAACTTTTCTGGTTCCCTTGTCTTCTTTGCTGCTAAGATAGGAACGAAGGTTGGGTTAAAGGGGTGATTCCTAAACTGAGGGCAAATTTGTGTGCACCACCTGTGATATTTCACTCATTAGGCCTATGTTCTTGATTTTTTCCCTAACTGCAGGTACTGTCGAGCTCTTCAATACCCTTTGGCAACAATATGGGCATTTGGTTTTTAGAGAAAAGTAAATAGGTAATTTACCTACCTATTCTCATTGTCGTGGTTGGTCTAAAAGTTAAATAATTGTCTCAGCAGTTGATTTTCATACACCTATAAAATTTCTATGAACGCATTTTTTTTAATCTCATTCAAGTTGAGGATCTTACGCCTAATAGGTTTTGCAATGCACCTGTAAAAATCATGTCAGCAATTATGATCAACGAAAAGCTGTCTACAACTTTTCTTAACATTGTCGTGGCTGAAAGGGATCCGCTGCATGGCAAATTCGATGGTGAACTCCGATTTGTGTTTCAAACACTTTTTTGTGTCCTAGTGGGAAAATACTTTTAAAAATCAATAAATTCCATGAAAAAATGTATAAAACTGTATTTAAAAAATATATGGCTTTGTTCTTCCTTTTTTAATTACAATCTAAAAAAATTGTACGCTACATGAACAAAGCGTAGGAGTACACAGACGACAATATCAATCCAATGGATTAGTTCCATAGTACTTATGTAATGATGGTGTAAACATGGCTTGTGATGGGTGAAGAATTAAAAGATTACTTGCAAGCTTTTTGTATTCATGAAGGTAAGGTTGGCAGATCTAAGTCTGCCATTAACCCACTCTCACGATGATTTGGAATGAGTTCTCAGCTGCTAAATTACAACAGGAGAGGGGATATTTATTTAATGTGAAGAATTGCAACCAGTGTTCGACAGTACCTTCTAAGAGAAGTAGGAATTGACGAATAACATATGTAGGTGCCAATAGCTCTTTCCGTCTACGTCTGAATATTCTCAGAACTTCGTGATTTTGGCGGAAAAATAACCTAAATTCAGGCTCGAATCGTAAAATAAAAAGCTATCATAAGTCATAAAGCAATACAAATATCCCTGTAAATCAAAAATAGGTACTTAGGGACGGGCTGAAATAAAATGAAAGATCGGCAAGATTATATTCACGTCGGATGGTACCGGTGATAACCTTATAAAATAAGTACACGAGCATGTATCTACAGCGGTCCATCAAGGATGGATTTCTCCTTCTTGACGTACACTATATTCAGGAAAGAAAACTTGATTATTGAAAATATTTTTCGATTACATGACCTCTGATTCCGCCAAAAGCGCATGTTTCTAATGGGTAGGACACAATACCCTATTTTCACCTCTCCCTAACAAGCTCTTCCAAATATATTTCATGAAGACCGCCGATAAGTTCGTGTTTCCACAGTGTTTGAACACTATGAGCCAGTTTCTTTTCAAGTTCGATCCGCTTTATTAGCCGAGTGATCCGATACAACGCAGGGGGAAAAAAATCAGAAAAAGATGTTCAAGTCGAGGTGGAAGGTGATCGGGGTCAGACTGACCTTCGCTGGGGGTGGGAGTTTCCTTCGGGATTTGCTCCTATTTAAAGGTGAGGGTGCCTACGGGCTATGTATCCATTCTCATCTCGGAGTACGATCTGCCTTCTACGATGAACGCTAAGTCCGTCGTAAGTTCATTGGAATAAGTTCGATATATAGAGCAGAAACACGTTTTAGGTGGTTAGGAGTTGAGTCAGAATTTTAAGATATTCACGACTATCACAAGTTGCATATAAATATAAGATAGTTGCATTTGCGTATAATCAAAAAGGTAGTAATATTCAGATAGATCATCTTGAAAGATGATTGGATGCGGAAGGCTTGTTTATAGATTTTATATTCACGACCTCTCTCCTGTCTATTAGTGGTGGGATTCTCGGTCACTGTCGATAAATTGTTTAATTTACACCATTCTTATCAATCAGTAAATCCAGTTTTAGAATACATAGTAAAATTAAGTAATGTTAATTAAGTTAAAATTAAAGTAAAGTTTACGCGTAAGTAAGTAAAATTAATATACAAACTTTCAAACATTTTAATCAAAATCCGTTTTGAAGCATTATGAAAATTGATTTAATGATGATCATATAGGCATATCTGTACCCTTCCAGCCAGTAACTTTCGATATGATTGATAGTTATCGACAATATTTATCTATTAATCAAGCATTACAGAAGAAAGTTAGTCGAGGAACTTTTTGTGACAATTGAGTGGTCATATTTCACAAAACATATTTAACAAAATTTTACAAACCGCTAATTTTGTTTTTGTTTTTCTATCGCTGAGTACTAAAGAAATATGTTTGTCAGTCATAAAGTACGTCATTCAAAAACTGAAACTGAAACTTGCTCTGAAAATTGTAGAATTTTCCCTGTGCGATAAACGCTGAGTCCATCGTAGGCATCGTGATATGGAGCAAAATCAGCTATTATCTTCTCAGAATGAGGGTTAGATCAAGTTAAAATGGATCGCGGTGAAGGGGTAGTAACCCCACCGATGTTGCCGAATAACGAGGTTGATAGCAACTATTTCCGTTAATTCTTTGAAATATTTTACAGGATTCAATGTTGTTGAATTAAAATTAATCTTGGTAGTTTTACTATTAATCACAAACGAATTGATGCGTGCTATTGATAAAGGAACAGGCTGTACTACATTGTAGTTACAAGGAAATTTCTCCTCCTTCACTGCTCAATATTTCATTCATTAGCATTTTCTGTTATCAAAGATCAATACCGTCACTAGTAATCTGTTTCTACCGTATAAAAAAGAGGAAAAATTTTACTGATTGAGTTTTTATTAATTATTTCCGGTCTCTCCAACAATTTTTTTAGTTTGTATAACATCAAATTCATTCTAGCTGTATTTGACAGCATCGGTAATTGCTTAATCTCTCTTCCTTGACTGTTCATGAAATGAGTGGTGGGGGGAGGGGATCGATTACTCGTTTTTCTGATTACAGGCTGATTATTTGATTATTAATTCCCACAGATCACGATCTACGGTCTACAATTACGCATTTGGTTGATCATAAATACTGACATAGTATGAAGGTAGTTCAGTACAGGGGAAGATTTTAAGTAGAAGTTAAATTTATAACGGTACCACTAAGGCTAGCATACCATAACTGTATTACATGATGCCCATTTTATTAAGAAATATACCAAGAGCATATTTCCTGAAACACAGAATAAACTAGAAATTCAAATTGGGTTCACCTTCGGTACCTACTCCAATGATGACCTTGTGGTGGGAACAAACTCAAAGTTCGTCATAAAAGTTTACCAATTTTTTATTCATACAGTTCAAAAAAGTGTGATTCATGTTTAAATTAGAATGAACTCACGGTTCCTAGTCCCAAAATTTTGAACTTTTGACAAAAATTTAAAAAATCCTCTTCCCTACCAAGATTTGCTAATTTTGAATAGTATTTATTTATTCGTGGAATTTCTGAAATCTATTAATCCCTGTTTTTACCATGGAAATCGAGTCAACACTCTTATTAGCAACCATTTTCCTTTCTGAATAACCTTTTCGCATATTTATGAATTGTCCCCATTGTATCAAATTTTGTTCGAGGAAACCCGATTAATTTGTATAAATTTCAATTTAATAAAATTGAGTCATTTCTCAATGGAATTAGGTAGATGACAATGATAACTTTGTGTACCTACAAAACATAAATCAATTTAAATTGTAAAACAATTGTTTTCTCTTGCATTAACAATTCTCTTATTAACAATAATTATTGTTTTAAATTGTAAAACAATTATTGTTTTTTTCAGCTTGTTGCACTTCTGGTGGTGGTAGCTGTGGTGTTTGCTGAGGAAGCGACAAGGGAAAAGAAAGACGTCGGATCAGGTAATTGTTCTTTTATGAGTCAATCCACAGCTGATTGATATTGCTTAACTTGAACAAAAATGAACTTCACATTTCACACTGTGTAGTAGACACCGTTTAGCTCGCACGTTTGCCTAAATCAATGCGTTGGCCAATCAAGTTTTTGTTTTCTGTTATTGTATATAAAGCATACGTTCAAACAGTTTAGAAAATCATATTGCATACATAACGAATACTGAATATAACATGAAATAAAAATCCCAACCTGTAACAACGTAATTGGGCACCGATGGTAGAGTTACTATTCATTAGAGAAAAATACTTCCGTTCTAAATGAAATTCAAGTATTCATGGCTCACTCAGGGTTTGGAAACATAAAGAGAAGGAATAATATGAAATTATTACCAATTTTCATATTTGATTTTTTCCATCTATTCATTTTTGGGTTAAATACTCAATAATTTTTGTTGACTCTGTTAAAACATACCTTATGATTCAAAATCTCCATTAATCAATAATGTCATGTCAATTAAAGGAAAAGTACAAGGGTTGATGAAAAATGAGGGTTGATTCGTGAATGACTATTGAATCGATTCATGGCGTCTACATAATTGATTAGATATTATTATTATGTTGAATTATAGGTTAATTTGGTACATAATATATTTTGTGCGAGTACTATTGAATATTATTTGATACTGTTTGTATAACTGAAAGAATGCGCTGATTGAGTGCTAAGCAACTGGTAATCTCCAATACAGTATTAAAAGAGTAAAAGTAAAGTAAAGTAAACAAGGAATTTCACCTTGGATTTTCGTCCAACTACCCGGAGGTGTCGCGGACGACGCCAGCCGTCCTTTAGACATGATCGGAACCAGGTCTGACGATTTCGCTCGTGGCTTCCCATTGCCCTGCGCTCCTGGGTTGGGAGCGATTTGGATGCCCGTGATATCGAGATCAGAGGTGAACTGTCTAACGACAGGACAGGTATACAACACTTGATAGGATTTTGGCCCCAATCATTGGTGCCTGCCTGATTCGAAATGGGCTAATCAGTACTCCCACTGAAAGTAAACAGCCAAAGGACTGATGCCTTAGCTAGCTCGGACAACCTGTCCGCCTGAGGAGGTCTTATGTGATCCATGTGTCACTTTGTCAGTAATGACATGAGACAAAATGAATTCAGTAAATGATACAAGTAACCCAATACAGCGGTATTGAATATAGAGTTGGTCAGAATTGGGCAATTATATTTGTGGATTATCTCAAGTAATAGGAAGAATAGTTGACTGAAAATCAAAAACAGTTTCGATTCAAACCCATAATTCAACTGCTAACTTGTTTTTCAGCGCTATACGGAGGTTACAGCCCTGCCGCATACGGCGGCTATGGAGGTTATAGCGGACTTGGATATGGAGGTTATAACGGAGCCTACAACGGCCTAGGGTACGGCGGATACGGCGCCCAAAGCGGTTATAGCCGCAACCTCGGCTACACTGGATGGAACGCCGGTAACAACGGTGGATGGAACAACGGATTGGGCTACGGCTACAATGGCTACAACAGGAACGCAGCTTATGGCGGTTATGGTGCTAGTTACCCTGGACATGGAGCTAGTTATCCAGGATATGCTGGGTACACTGGGTCTGGATACTCAGGCTACCTCCATTGATGCGCAGATACCGAATTCACAACCATCTGGGAACTACTGTTGCTCACTCGCAAGAACAAATACAAAATGTCCTGGCGTTTTTCACGATGTAAAAATTAAAATTATTATGTGCCAAACTAGTTTTTTCTCTTCCATCAAGCAGGGGTGCTCACCAGGAGGGAGGGGGGGGGTTATGTCGCAGACCGCGTCGTAACTCCCCCCCCCCCTGGTGGGTACCCCTGCTTTAAGTACCATATCAACATCCTTTCAAGGTATAGCAGAATACAGCACTTCCCAGCAAAACAATTAATACATTTCAAAATTCTGCATATATGACGCACGGTGAAGATTTTGATAGATATGGGTAGTTGGTCCTTTCCGATTCTTGAATCCGTCGCCTTGGGAGATGAATCAGTTGCCTTCAAGCGTCTGGATCATAATCTGAGCGTGGCGGGCATTACCGCATTCAGCTCAATGGAAGGGGCATCCATACCATTCCATCACCACACAAGATTTTGATACCACTGCACGAGTTTTGACATTCAACAGAACAATGTGAACAGCTACGTTCCTTCGTATTCTAGATAACTTGATCTCTTCAAAAAAATGGAGAAAAATCTGGGTGTAAATATGCAAAAAGGCATTTTTCGAGAACCCGTAATGTCCAAATAATTCAAGATAATGAAATATGACGGTAAGTCTAAAAACTGCGCCAGAATTACAACTTTCCAATAATATATAATAATAATCAATTTTGTTTCAACTCTGCTGATTGAAGGAGAAAGTTGTGTTTCAGACAAGCAAAACGTAGTTTCACACGGGAAAACCGATGTTATAATGCGAGAAATAACTCCTGAATTGATCCCTTGAAGGAATGAGCCCTGTCTTGTAGGACCCTGTATAGGGTTGACAAGTCAATATCAGTCAATCTTAGTGTGAGCATAACTAATGCCCTAATTCAAAGTTCTGCGACGAAAGAATCCGAGAGGTCCTTGCGTATTCCAATTCCTTCTTTACAAGCATCTCTTGGTTCCAACACTGTTCCAACACCTGAAGGTTAGAACTTTGGACGTATTGTTCTGCTTCATTCTCACGTACCATATCCCAAACCATGGTATAAACATTAAGGCTCATTAACAGGCAAATAAAAAAATTTTTTTAAAAATCTAGCATTTATTTTGAGAAATTTTGTTTTTGGTTTGGGAAATCTTGAATTTGGTTGGCAAAATCTCGAAATTGATTTGGAAAATTTTAGATTTGGTTCAGAAAATCATGAATTTGACTCGGAAAAGCCATAGTTGGCGGCTAATAGCCCCGACATCAATGGAATTCGATCCTAGTACATACACAGCAAATTGGAAGTGGAAATAAGGGATTCATTAGGAAATAAATGGTTCACTTGGTAGTAACACCTTGGGTGATGCATTAAATGATTCACCGTAAAGGACGAGCGAAGTTTAGGCTCCTAGGCCAATACACTTCAACTGAAATGGCCTCCTCAACAAAAGCCTATCCCAACCCGTCAACCAAATCGCATTTCACCTGACAACGATTTCCCGACGTCTCCCATCTGCTCCGTGCCCAAACGATTTAACAACCCTCTCAGCAGGGATTCACCGAATAAATCATATCCACGTATCCTACACTTCCAGATCCCTGTTAGAGAGTGATTTCGCTGGCAATGATCTGTAATGCCTGCTTTCTCTGTTACTGAGTATATAATATTATTGCAAGACGAACGGTTGCTGAGATCTTATAACAATTCACCACATTGGCTGCCGTGTGCGAATCACTTCTTTGCTTTGACTGCTGTACTGGACATATTCACCACGTAAAAAACATGCAATACGTTACGGGACACATGAAACCCGTGATTTTTATATTTCTATTCTTTCGTGGATATAGCTTGTTGAGATTTTTAAGGTTCAAATGTTGTTACGTTGAGGACGCACAGAACTGATGTCTGACTCCAACAGGAGTAGATATTTTTGTTAAATCTCTTCCAGTATTTAAAATAGTTAAAATGTCCCTAGAAACAATTTTGGTCATTCGTTCACATCAATAAACACAAATTATTAAAAAGAGGTTTATTATTCCAACAATATAATGTCCCTACTCAACAAATCACTGATTTACCTGTTGAAGTACTTACTTACTTGAAAATACTGCGCCGAAACCACAAGTACCTGTCCATGGTTCATCGGAAAAATTCAAATATGAATGGTTTCAAAGTGTTTTAATAGAAAATGAATTTACCCGGAAAGAGTGTGTTCGAAGGAAATAAACCATGTTCAAAGAGGTTTAATAAATCGTCCTCATAGCTTAATCACTATGAGTGTTGCAGTTAAGGATGCATTCCCCCCTAATGGTAAAAGTTTTGACACGAGTTAACTCAGTCAGGAGTATTTATAAATTTATTTATATACGAACAAGCCTAATTTGCAATCAACAGTATCCAACGAGCGGAAAATAACAGAAATTCAGAAAATTCAATGTATTGGGGCAGGGGTACAAAAACATGCAGCCGGCGGGTTTCAACTGGATGGATAATTTCAAATAACTGAATTTAACGGGGGAGAAGAAATTAAGGAAAAGATTGGTTTCAAAATTAATTATTTAATTTCAACGTTTTGTTGCAGTACCACTATTGGTAGTTGTTCATATTGTTTTCGATAAACATTTCAACAATAACAATCTACGAGCTCATCATGCATTTATATGGTTTGGGCTTCCCTTTACGATCATGAATAAGGAGTGAATTACGGAAACCTGTTGGACAAGGTCCCCGACTGCCGGCTAACGGTTAAGTTCAAGTGTAATATTGATGGCATTGACATTGCCACTAATTCCTCGATTATCCGGAGAAAAGGCCGTGACGGCAGGACGAACTCGTGCAAACCGGAACTGTGCGATTCTATTATGAATTTCTCAACTTAGATGTCAAGTCGGATCGCATCGTCAGGAGTGTTTGTGTTGTGGGGAATCCAGAAATCGGAATCACCCTTGTAGGTATACATTTATTATCAATCCCTTTCACCAATTTCAGCCTTGTCTGGAGCTTTCTGTTTTTGTTAATCAGTAAGCATCTATTATAATTCCATCGTTTTCCTTCCCCCTGCATAAACCAAACTTGTCAAAAAACTGGAAGCATCAGAGATTCGAGGACCAGCATTCGAGATATTCAAATCATATAATAGTGACATAGAACAAGAATTCCACATTGGCAAAGCGAAAAGCGAAACTGATTCAATCCGCGAATACGGCTGTTCCCAAGGCACTTCAATAGGGCCGCTTATGTTTTCCTTATATGTGAATGAACTTGCTTCACAAAAATATATCCGTGGAAAAATCAGATGTTTGCTGATGAGGTTGCCCCAGTAAACTCCGGGCAAATATATCAAAGTGCCGAGAAAGATTTGAGGGCGATTGGACAATGGATGAACACCAACAAGCTTACCATCAATGCTACAAAATCGGTTTTCACGGATATAGCAAGAAAAACAGAACAACATCACAACACACACAACACACTCCACAATCAACATTGAGTGATCCTTTGACATAACACACCTGCAATGACTTACCGTGTGACTGCTTGGAAATCAAAAAAGTGAATAGCTTAATTTATTTATGAGTGACATTTGATTATCAAATGAAATGAACCCTTTATATTCAAAATTTGTGTCGAAAGCTAAGAAAATGTGCCTACACTCTGCACAGAATCAAATTTCCATTTAAAAAATTAAAATATCATCATTCATCAGGCGCAATGCATGAGTCAATTTTACATTATGCCATTGTAATATGGGGAAGCACTTTCAAGTACCTAATTGATAAAATGATTAAGATTCAAAAAATGACAGTAAGGGCATTGGTCAATGAGCCCAGGCGCCATCCCAGCGATACATTATTACATGATCTGAATTTGCTAACCGCCCACCAATTGCACACATTGAATGTGCTCAAACTAATTCATAAACACAAAAGTATATATTTTGCTGATGTGAGACAGCGGAAGTCAAAATCATATAGACTGAAGTTGCCGAAAGTTAAAAATACATTTGGTAAAATGACGACTAAATACAGAGGCATACAATTAGTAAATAACAATTTTGAAAAAAGTGGAAATCTGCTGAAGATAAATAGTGAACAGCTATTCAAAAAAGTAACTTGTATAATAATAAAAGATAACCCATATGAGTACTTCATGGGCTAATTAATAATTATATAAAATTAGCAGATTTATAAATGTCATATTCATTATGTACATCATTCCATGGAAGAGGAATCTAAATTTTAATAGGTAATTAATGTGGTGTAAATATCGTGCCACAGTGTTGCACTATCAAGCTCGGTCATCAGTTATTTTTCAATTGAAGGATGTAACATGTAAAATGATGTAAATAAACTGTCTATTTATCTATATAATTCTCTTCCCTATGATTGGGATTCACAGCTTTTGTGGTGATTACGTGGTTTGTTTCTCTTTTGGGGGATACTAGTAGGAAATTTTCGCTGGGGATTGTCTGGTTTTAAAAGAACCCGATGGACAAACTTGAACTCAAATCAAGAAAGAGAACTCAATTGAGAGGAAAATGAGTCGAAAAAGATAACTTTTAGTGGCACAGTGGAATGAGTTTTTTGATTTAATGAAAAGCACTGATTAACAACAACTGAAAACTCCTGACGAAGCCTAAAGCGGTGAAAGCACTCGAGAATAAATTTACACCGAGAGGGGAGAATCTGAGCACCCACCTCCAGCAAACCAAACAGTCGAATAACAATGACTAAAAAAAAACATTCCAGCGTCAGGAGACAACAGCATTACTACAGAAGCTTAATCTCCACGTAATCTTCCTCGATTTATTTACATTTATTTATCACCGTCATGCTGTCCAGCTTTACTTTCTTGATAATCAGAAAGATAATGCAAAGTATTGCTATCTGTCCGAAAAGATTTTTCCTGTTCTCAACCGCAATGTGAGTCAAGACCCCCGGAACTCTCAAATACAACATTATTCTTCTATGATGAGTATCCAACAATTAACTTTCCCTACGTTGTCAAAAATTTAAATACTCTTTTAAAAAATGTTTAAAAGTATTTGTAACAATCAGAAACATGTGACAACTTCTCCTCAAAATCGGCAAATTTGTCCAAACATTATTCATTAAGGGTTTGAAAGTTTTTGAATGATTTATTTATTTATATAAATTTGGGACACCATTACAACAACCGAACTGGATTGTGGAAACAAGGAAAAACATTCTTGTGAGACATATACAATGCCTATGTCCTCTTATAGGGCATAGGAACCCCCATTTTGAGTAGCAGATTAAAATTTAAAGCCCAATTTCATGGACGTTTGACCCCTTAATCATTGTTTTTATTATCGCCCGCAACGCCCTGATCGATCTGTCACAATTAATCACCGGGAGGTTCTGCACCCCCGCTAAAATGGTAATTTATTACTTTCAAATTTTGATCAAGATCGGACAAATGGGGGTTTGGGAATTGGAATTTTGATGGATTTTGGTTTATTATTCAATAATATACCATTGTAATCGCTCTCGAAAAAAAAATTCTAACTCCCCCTGAAAATTTCATGGTTTACGTTTCAAAGGGTGTAGAATCCGAATCTGCAATAAAAAATTTTCCGTCCGTCCGCCGTACGCACGATTTCTCCCAAGCGGCTGGAGCAAAATATCTGAAATTTTCAGGAAAAACCAATATTGGTCCGGCAACGTCCCAATTCTTGAGCCGGCTCTCTCACTTAATTTAAAGTGCCCTTTAAGGGTTGTCAAAGTTTTGTAAAATCCCTAAAAACCTCAAAAAAAGTCAAGGCGGTCTAAATTTGCACTCTTTTTGAAGAACACTCCACGAGGAATCGAATGAGCTCCTCCCCAGGTCCGTAGGTCAAACCATTCGCGATCTATGGCCCGCACGTAAATCTGTTCTGATCATATTTGTGTGCCTCCTGAAATTCAATAAGCGCTCTATCACCTGTGAAACACGCACACTCCAAAGCTTAGTGGAAATTCAAATCATGAACGCAAGCCAGTTGAATAATAAACCCCAGTGAAAGAATTTGCAGCGTTTTTAGTTTTCGAGATTGAGCAATGATTCATAAGCAATGTTAACCCACAGTCAAATTCCTCTCATTCCCTGAAAAAATTATCAGAATCGAATGAAAATTATTCAAATTAAACTTGTTACAGGGTTTTTATTTTTACGCATAACCATCAGCTACTAATTACACAATGTTGGTGAAATTTATTTGTTGTTATCAAATAGTTTATTGGGTTTTACTCTAGTTCTCCTGAAGTATGGTTTAGAAAAGAATAGAATATCAATTTACTGACAGAAAGAAAAACAAATCACAGAAATTACAATAATCTTATAAGAATTATTTCCTCTGGCCACCAACCTTCTAAGTTCATACAAACTTGCGGCGGCTAATCACAGAGAAAAAACGGCTGAATATCACCAAACACATACCTAGATAGGAGCTACATAAAATGTTTAAATACATTAATTTCATAAATACATTCATTTCAATCAACATCCCCTTAGTAAAGCTCCCTAAATCATCAGGGTTAATTTTACAGGCCTAGAGAAAACGCAATACCTTACGATAAGAATTATTCTTTGCACGCTCGGTATTAAGTTTTTGGAGGTAAATATTTGAAGACATTGCTGTACTTGGGTAAGGGATACGGCTTATATCATCACGGTGGATACCCGTCTTATAGACGAATAGACACGCTTGTAACAAAAATACTTGCCGAACATACTCGCAGAACAGTTTGATATCCAGCATTCTTCCTGAGTGCGATCCTAAGGATAATATTATGAGCAACTTGCGAAAGACCTAATTGACCTATTAAAGATTTGCAGGCACTTCACAACACTAAAATACCGTATTTTAGTAATGAATAAATCAAAACGTGGTTCTGAGCTGCACGACTGCAGCTGACACTCATGAGAAACTATTACAGCCTAATCCCACATTCTCTGAAAAAGTTTTGAAAATGAGATGAAAATTGTTGAAAACAAGCTAGTTTTGATAATTGGATACGAACTGACCAGTCAAGAAAACGAAATTTGTTCAGAGTGATCGAAAATGTACGAGTTTGTTCACATTTTGTAAAATTCAAAAGGGAGAACAGATTGTTCATCTCTCGTAAGCGGAAACAGTGATACCGCCATTAATTGGTATACCCAGTACCAAAATCATGAGTTGTAAATGTGTGTACTGAAGAGGTTTATCGAACTGTACCTTTTTGGAAGACACCGCAACCAAGATTTTTTACCGGGAAGCAATTCTGCATCTTTCACAACTAGCTGGCTAATTCGATCCTCCACAACTCTAATCAATCCCCTCCAATATAATGACAAGATTTACAATCCGGGGTTTTCACTGTTCAAGACGCAACTCGGCGTGACGGCCTTCCGAAAACCTCCGGAGCCTCCGAGGGCTTAAAGCTGATTTGATCTCATTATGCGAATGCGAGGGAAACTGGTGGGGGAAGGACTCGGAAAAATCCTCCTTCCAGTTCTCGTTTTCCGTCTATTTAAAGGTGCGCAGGACTTGGGAGATGTATCCACTCACGACTCGGACCTCCTACTACAATGGCCATCTTCAAATCAGCGGTAAGGAAGTAAAAATTATGGTATACTACATTTAGTGCGGTAAAGGTGCGGAAGTCCTAACGAGCTTTTTATAAAACGAAGTTGTTGCAATGGCTCCAAAAATGTTATGTTAAGTTGGCTTTTACTATCGCTACAAGTTATAGGAGCTTCATAGCCTCACATGACATGGTGTAGTGTGACGTGGTGTAGCGGACATGTTCAAAAATCGAGGGACCGATCATACAGGTCATTCTCTACACAAAACCCCTGATAGACTTTTGTTTTTAGACGCTTCGTTTCCGAGTTATTTCACTTTTAAGATTTTTGTTCGTGTTTCCGACGTTACATCACTAAAATTGCTATAGTAACTCTAACTATTGAGTAGTTTTTCGGTTAAATCGTAACAAACAAACTGAAATTGAATCTGTTTTCTCTCTATAAGTAATATTACTTAAAATAAGTAGAATTGAAATAGAATCGCTTTTTTTCGTGAAAGGAACGACATTGTTTGACTATACTTTAATGAATACAGTTAGGTTACTTTTGAAATTTTGAAAGTAAAACTACTTGAACAAAAATCACTAAAATGGCAAAAATTGATAAACAAATTGAAAATATTTACCTATACGTTTTTTGAACGGAATATTGTTCAATAAATTGAAAATCGTCGACAAAATTGTGTTTGATGATTAACAGGCAGATTGGTTTTCAATAATGAAACTGATAGAAAAATAACTAAATCATGGCCATCACATTCCCTGAACATTTTATCAAAATCGGATGAAATCTGTGGACATCAAGCTTTTTTCTAGGATTTGTGAATACTTGGACAGACAAACAATAGACACAAAACGAAAGTTGTGTTAATGGTCTCAATCGCTAAATAATAGTAAACATTCAAATTCAGGTGGCAGTTTTTACTGTATCCGTGAAGTTGAAAGAAAAGTCGCCCTTTCTATCAGGTGGACTCGATACAAAAACGCTTTGACGCAATTATTTTTCAAATTAATTGGAAATTTCAAATTATGTATTTGGTGAATTGGTCCCTAGTTGTTGTGGAAAAAAAGTTACATATTTTAGCGGGAATATAAGGCACAACCTAAATTCGTTTCTCATATGCGAGTTTCTCACTTAACTTTTTTAATCAACGGTTTATTCTACAAGATGGAATGTGCATGCATTTTTTTTCAATCGACAACAATTAAACGACATGAATTAGAGAGCGTGTTTTGTGAAGGATGTGCTTACGATCTGTAACGGTGGCAGTTTGTGAAACCTAGTTCAATTGAATTTATTACTTAGACTTGTAATTAGAATTGTATTATGTGATTATTTTTTGTAATTTTATATTCAAATGTTGCAGCTAGTCGCCCTTTTTGCCATCATCGCCTTCTCTCAAGCTGAGGAAACGAGAGAAAAAAAACATGCGCACCCGTATACAGGTGAGTTTTATTATAACAAAATATTAATCTACTTTTATTCGACAGAACTAAACTAAAACTAACTGAACCAAAACCGTGTTTGATTCATCTTCAGTTGATCAAAGGAGCGTGAATGTTCCCACATGACGCTATTCAGATTTCTTACTCTGATGTTTCAGTCACTTCCAGTCACCCCAAACCTTTCATATTGCACCTTTTTGGAAAGCTCTCTTCGAAATCGTTCATCTGAGGAAACGAACTAAAAAAGCCCGGTTTTACCTTTTCCAGAAAATAGGTAGCTTCCTCATCAATATTTATCTTCATCTCACTTCACCATAATTAATACAAAAGCATCAAATTCCTCTTCAAAATCGCTGAACCCAAATCAGTAATAACGCTGCTTAGTTTTCTCATAATATTCACTAATTGTTATCTTAAATTCGAATTTAGCCAGGCATTTTTTATCTGCTTAGAAGTGATTGAGTCAAAAGTTATCGCAATTGTACAACGTTTCAAATAATGAGGGATAGCAACGCAATATTTTACTATCTTCATCCAGCATTGGACTTTCCCACGAAACCACTCTATCCATACCAAGTAGGTAAATTAATGTGGTATGGAACGCTGCCAGGCGGGTATCAAACTGAAGGAATTTTCATATTACATTTGGACATGTAAGGGGTCGCGCTACCGTTATGAGCTTATACAAGAATGTTTGCCCATTCAATGTCTAATCAAGAGAAGTCAGCGATTTAATAGAGACGAATATTCAATGTCCTTATTAGGAATTCCAAGTTTGTGACCCACCAACCTCAGGAATTTAGTTTCCACTAGAGCAAATGTGGGAAACCATGAAGAAAGTCGAAAAAAGTAACCCATCACAATCATTGTTGTCACTTGCTTTTTGGTTCCCAAAGCCTGTTGATCAATTTTGGTTTCATGTTAGGACGCCTAATGTCTCTCTGAGTACCCTTGGGAAATCCTTATCACATCCACAACTCTATCAAGATGTAGGTGGGATTTGACCAAGTTTATAGTTCAATAATGCTCCCCATGATTATCAATGTCATTGGAACAGTAGTCGCTCGTTCGAAGAGGAACTTGAATTTCTTATATTGTATGTTTCAATGGCTGTCGGTTTGATTTCAGTTGAACTCTTGAGGAGGGTTTGGTGTAGATTTTTGTGGCTTCAAAATCACGGAGATATCACAAGAAAAGGGAACAAAATCCGAAATAGTTAAAAGTCATTGGAATAACTAAATCACTTCAAATCGACTTTAAATCGTTATGAAACGCAGAAATCCTTACCTTGAATGAATGAATAGTGCGTTTATTCGAGAAAAAGGTTTTAAAGTTAGTGCAAGTTTTACAATGATCAGACCCTGTGCGGCGAGTTAGTTGAGATGCTTGCAAAGACTGCTTACAGAGATCAATATCTAACAAATTATACTCAAGATTATAATAGAATTATAATCTATAACCTTATTCGACGAAAAATCTAATTTCAACCAGTAAGAGGGGGTGATTAAGGGAAGAAGAGGTGTCTACGGACTCTTGGAATTTGAAATTCGATCTCAGGAACCCCAAAAACGTAGAAATCCATACCCCACTCGACTTGGCGTGAGAACTCAAATTTCAACCCTTAGGAGGGTTTGGCGGGGGACAATGAGGGGGAGGCAGTTTCCCCAAGTATTCTCCTTATCTGAAGCTGAAATCCATTTAAAAAGATCTCGTAGTTCATCCTAATCTCACAACTCAAAAAAAAGGTTCTGACATCAATTTAAGGGTAGTTTTTTGTGAGGGTCAGGGGATTTTAAGGACTTAGGATTCGAATTCAGCATCGAAAAATACATAGGGGTACCCTAGTCTTGCCTAGTCTTTACGGATCTTGACATTTAATTTTTAATTTATAATAATTAAAAATGTGAGGAAGCTATAATGCCCTAAAAACTTTGCAGACATTTTATATGTACCTACGCTCACAGTTTATGCTCGGAGGTTGTGGTATTCATGTTATTCATTCAATGGATAAAAAATGCGACAGTTGCATATTTGAATTGATAACATTTTAGTGTATTTTTTGGGTACACGAGCTTATATTTCTAGTACTATGCAAGAAAACCAGTAAATGCTTAAAAACGTTGAAACTCTCAATATCTCTCGTCCCACTCATTGCTCGACCCGTTATGCACTCGCAATGAGCCAAAAACTTTGGCTATCGTCCCGCTTTTGTCCTGCTTTGTGTCACTTTCTTCTTTTCTGGACAGTAAAAAAATGACAACTACCTCTCTCAGAATCGCATTGCTATACTAAAGTAAAGTGGAAATATGTTTCAATCATTACCTTCATCGAAGCTTTGTGATAACCAAATCAAAAGCTGTGTGGTTGACCACACCCTCGTCAAGATGAAGCGCCCATAGCGGTTATTGAAATCAGTGATGTGTTCTTGTTTTACATCTGTTCATCACCTGTCTTTCTTCACTCTTTATCATTGCCTTCAAGTTGTCATCCGTTCTTAGGTTACGTATACCGTTTCCTTTTTTCCATCTTACGTACACATTACCAACCTAAACAACATAATGATAGATTGGTGATCCCGGGCATACTTTGTTTCTTTCAATTTCGAGTAAATTCCTGTACTTTACCAGGATGACGACAGGTACTGTCCCTGAATATTACATCGGCGTCGACGATTCCGGTTAAAACGTCAACTAAAGTGAGCGGTTTGCTAGAGTAGCAATAAAAATTTCACTGTTCTGGCAACGTAAAAATCTGGCGGCTTCAAGTTGACGCCCGGTTAATTTATTCATTTCTATAAGAACAATCACGATTTACAATCAACAATACTTGGGGGGGGGGGGGCAAAAACATGCGGCAGAGGAGGGGAGGGAGTTAAACTGGAAAAATAATTTCAATTAACTGAGTTTAATGAGGGAAGAAAAGATTAAGGATTTTAGTGCCAATGTGGAACTATGAAAAAAATTAAATTGAGGATTCGTTGAAATAAAAAAGATTTGCACTGAGGGATAGCCGTTGAAGGGGCGATATCGATCATAGTTTGTAGTAAAAAAAGGGTCACTGAACAGCAGGGATGAACGAGGGGATGTACGAAATTTTGGCAAATGTATCCTTGAGAATAGCAGGGGGCAGTCCAGGGCGTTGCTCAGGAGCTTGTAGAGAAGCACGAGGTCAGCGGAGCTCTGTATTCTCTCAAGGGTTCCCAGGTGGCATTTCCGCAACAAAAGGTCATAATCGATGTCATCGGAAGAGATCCTCATCTTATAAGTAATGTACCGTAAGAACCTTCGATGGGTTCGCTCTAGACGATAGCCATGAGCCGCATACAGAGGGGACCAAACCCGAGTATGGGCAGTTCAAGGGCCTTATAGAGCGACACGAATGGCATCGGTGTTGGAAAATTCCCTCGTATTTCTTCGTAGTTTTCAAATTTGCACAAGAACTCACGAGATACAACTGCTAGCGTCTATTGACTGTGACGTCACGGAATTAATTTCTGAGTTGTTACTCATACCACTATCGAATACGCCCTAAGCAGGCCTAATGAATATACTGTGGGCAGAATTCGAGACCTCCGAAGGCCGTGAGGGAAATTGAGCTCGATCTGGGTGATCGCAAACCGTCCCAGCTACTCCGGGAGGTGCGGTTAGCGGTAAGCCGGGTACAGGACGTCTCTCTCAAAACGATGTTCCTCCAACGCCTGCCGGTCCACATTCAATCAATTCTGTCCTCTTCTTCCGACCCATTTGACAATTTAGCGATTATTACAGACTATACCGTGATTACTTATCAACTATCTAAGTTATTTGTGTTAGGCTGTACTTCTTAATATTTTCCAATTCAAAGCGAGTATTTACTATGAATGCAGCGACTATACAAATTCACAAAATGATGTCGATTATCTTTAATTGCTCACCTTATTATGTTATGATGCTTCAATGGAAGAAGTGTAAGTTAAGTTTGAAGAATGAGCTTGCTTAGTTAACACATTTGTTGAAAATAACATTTCATTTACATTCATGTTTGATGAAGTGCAATTAGCGAAGGATAATGGATCATGGATGATGTTGCAGGTGGTGTGGGCTCTCTCGGGTACACTGGGCAAGGCTACGGGTACCAGCCTTACGGCGGCTACGGAGGAGCGGGTCTGGGCTACGGCAGCGGCGGATACGGTGCAGGATGGAACACTCCGTCATACACTGGCGCTTGGACGGCTCCTCAACCAGGGTATGGATATGGCGCCACTGGCTACGGTTCTGGTTACGGCGGCGGTTACGGAGGTTACGGTGCAACTAGAGGAGCTTATGGGGCCTACCCCGGCGCCTACGGACACGGTCACCACCATTCAGGATATCTAGGCTGATCACGTTCATCAACTAATCAAACCAAGCGTTTTACGCTTTCCTTTGGAAACGCTCGAATATACGATTTTGTGTACAAAGTTGCCGTATTTAAAATGAGTTTTCAATAACAATGACCATGGAGCTGTGAACATTAGCTATAAGAAATATATTATGCTCATAATCGAATTGTGGAATTGTCAGTTCTGTCTCCTTCCATTTGACTGTTCCCCAGTGTACCAGGAGTGATTAATAGTGACGACTGCTTTAGGATTTAAGGTGATCAAAAGGTGGTACACATTATTGCTTTATAGATTTTTCGAAGACAAAAACCATGAGACAATGCACATACTATATCATTACACCTAATCTACATGTTTAAGAGCTATCCTGTCAAACATCAACATAAATGGTATCAACAGTCGAATTCTGGTACCATTGATCTCTGGTAAGCAAGGAAGGAACCACATCCACTCACCGTCACAATCAACAACAGGATTTAAAATAATTTTAAATATTGCATTTCTTTCATTAGTACCAACAAAATCAAATAGACTCCGCAGGGTTTTTTCCACGAATAACACTCTCTCATGGTAATCGTCCAGGGGTGTCGATATTAAGATTCTCTTCGACCGTTCTTCCAACTGTAAAGCAGCATATTCGATCCATATTGAAATTAGTTATATAGAAATTAGCAAGAAATTTAATGGAAATACAAAAAACTTTAAGAAAGGTTTATTATTCCTGCATCAGATTGCACATTCACGTAAATCACTCCTTGTCCATTGAACGCAGTCTGTGGTACATCATTTAAGCTGTAATTGTAATCTAAATGCTCAATTTATGTTTCAACTTTGTAGATCGATCAGGAATGTAATTAGCCGCGGGGGGCCTTTAGCTGATCAGAGTGAATCTATACCTTGTAATAATCCTCCTGTAATATTCCTGATTAATCCTGAAGTAATTGACTTCTTGGTGCCCCTTCAACGATAGGATGGCTTCGTCATAAATATCACTTCTGCCAAACACCAAAACTTTACTAGCGCCTCCGTCCAAACAATAGCTGATGTCTAAATAAAGTGTACGATAAACAGTACATCGACACAGACATTGGAACCGACAAACAAAGTAACTGTAATTTAACGAAATAAAATAAAACACCCAACAACGCTAATATAATGTTATAACAACAGTTATTATTTGTGAAGTTATAACAAAACTTAAGAGCATTTCTATCTCAAAAGAAAGCTTGGAAGAAAAATCCATACCAGTAATGTATATCAGTCGATTCTTCAGTCACAATTTACATGGTAATTTTTCCATTGTTCAGACTAATTCACGTTCTCATTCGTTGACGTTATTTTTTCTGTCAAAGTTCTAGCCCTCAGGGAATGCGAACGGAATAACTTAAAGTGGTCCGAGTTGGCTCATTTGATTCAATGAAGACATTTCCATCCATAACGAACCTAAAAACACTAGTGTTAGGTGGTTTTAATGTTTTCGACATTCTTAATTTTTTATATTTCAGCCCTTGGTTTTCTCCCTTAACCTTCCGATAGTCGCGCCTCCAGCTCGACATGGATAGTCGCACGTATGTGTCACATACACAAAATGGATTCAAGCATTTTATTCAGCCAAAATACAAGGATTTGGGGGAAATAGTTAAGCAGCACATAAAGGAGTATTCACAGAGATGCATTTATATCAAGAAAGGCACGAGGTATCAAATTTTTACGAACGCAGAACCAACGTTGACCGCATTGTGCAGTAAATATCTTTATGGTGTGAAATTTTGAGCTTTCCAATCTTATTTTTGGTAAAGACTAGTAAAAAATAAAATAAATAAATAGTAAATAGAAATAAAGACTAGTACAAAAATCCGAATACATATTTTGCAAAAATTAGGAATAAAATTCAAGAACATTTTGCATACATAGGTGGGCATTTCTAAAATTTGCAACCCTTTTTTCAGGGGATGTACCTAGAAGGTTTTAGCCAAATATAGAACGTTATAAAGGAAATTAGACTTAGAAACTCATCAAACTTATTAAAAAAAAATAAATAAAAACATCACAAGAAGTATTTAGTTTGGCCGAGAATCACTGCAATCGAAGCAAATAGGAGTTGAATGTTGTATGCAAATGTATTTTCTGCATTTCTGGCTAGAGAAACGTGTTATACGGTTTCGGTTTTCCAGATAGCAGGGTTTGTACCTTTTTCTTCTGGTAGTTCTTCTTCCTCTTGATACATTTGTGAAAAATAACGCAGATACGTACCATGTATGTGAGGCAGAGGTGTTACGCAGAAAAAACAGCCTCAATGAAGGCCAAAAGTGAACTGAGTCCTTTTCCGAAATGAGAGGGGAGATTAGGAGGCGAAGATTCAGCCCCTCGGTTAATCACGTGATTGAGCTGAGAGATTCAAGAAAAGTGTGTGTCACATACACGCGACTATCAGAAGCTTAAGGATGAAAATGAAGGACAGAATAAGTTGCCGAGAACTCAGTCCCAACTAGACCCCATTTGTGATTTTTTACCCGATTTCGATCCTGCAGTCTTGGAGAAAAGCTACACAAATTGAAACATAAACCGTTTAAAACCATTGGGGAGGGGCGCTAATGTTTCATTTCTGTTTTAATAATAATGTTCATTATTGAAAACAATAAACCAAACGTGTTATAATAATACCGTGGTATTCGAACATTTGGAATATTTTTTGCTAGAAATTGGAAATGATGGAAAACACTGAAAAAAATAACTTTCTAACCAATATTATCTTTCGCCGAGACAATTGCGAGAACTGAGCCAATGCTCTCCAGCCGCGGAATGTGTCGATAATAAGGGAAAACAAACTGTTGAATCGATAGAATCCACTCCACTGTCTCAGTGGAAACTCTCTCTTCCTGGGTTGTTATGCCGGAAGCGAGGCAAAAGGATCGGGTGAAAGACCGGGAAACCGTCTGGTGGAACCTCAAACCGAAAACTCCGGCCGTGGAATGGGAGGATCCGGGAGGAAGTCTCGAGTAAACGGATTAGCTCGCATCATTGGCGACGTGACGAAGCCTCTTTCCATCTAGAGGAGAGAAATGATATCCAAGCTTTTCTTTCTCATATTTTCTAGTCGGTTGGTTTTTCTTTCATAGAAGAAAAAACTCTATCGTCAACATTGGCGAGCAGATGTACAACTACCTTCAGAATATCCCTCATGTTTTGATAAACGATGTGAGATCTTTCACAGACAAGATTCTAACCTCATCAATAACATACAACTGGGTAAGCACTTCCCCTTGAGTTATTTCACTTCAACGCTTGGTGACAACCCAGATAATTGCATACGTTTAATACCTCTAACCTGTTGGCTGTTCTAAACATGTAAGTTTATTGTTGTACATAAGTTTACTGAAACTGTAGTTAGCGACCTCCTTCTGAAGCTAGTTCATATAGAAAAGGCTTCAAACGTGAGAGAGAATCATTCCCATCATCATGTACAGAGTGTCCACCCACTGCTATTTATTTTTTTGAACTGCATTTGTTTTATTGTTTTTTTGCTGCGCATCTCGAATATAAAAACGGCGCGCTTCACGCAAGTGTACCTATGGATGCATACGAACTTTGTTTTTTCAAACAAGAGTTTATCATTCTTGATTCAGATTCTACGCTCGATTTCATGAAAATTCGACCCATCATTTGATTTTTTGATTGTTTTTCAACGCTGTTTGTTGTGTAAAAGCATCCGAATTTAGCCAAAGACGATGCCAGGTGAACTACCTTTGAAAAACAGTGAAAAATGTGTCACACTTTGGGTTTGAGAACAGATATTAGCATAATTTTGATGATTCTGCTAATATGAGGGCTCGCTGAACGGGCTTCCGAATAATTGAAATGCGGGCTAAAATTTTCATAAAATTAAGCGTAGAATCCGAATCTGCAAAAAAAAAAAAACGAAAACAAAAAAATACCGGTTGGAATTGTAAGCAGTGAGGAATTTGGAACGGGGAAAATAACCTTAAGAAATATTTTCAGACGTTTTACACTTAATAATGAATAGGTATTTCGGAGTACTTTAGTTAAATTTGTATTTCAGGCAATTTAGGAATAAACGACCCATGGGCCCTTGCAGTCAATTTTTGTGAATCTTGCATGATTATGGACTCGTTTATTAAATAGATCAATAACGTTGACTAGCAACCATAACATCTCATAACACAAAATCTTGACAAAAGGAAAGCTGGCTCGAATTTTGGAAAATTTTATACGCAACCTTGATGAGGTCTCCCTGCGAATTTACTTTGTAAAATTATATAAAAGTTGAAATGGTACTAAATTTCTCCCCCCAAATGTATACTGCAGGCATACCTGACATGAAAAACTTATGACAGACTTCATGTATATCAAAATAAATGGATAAAGAAGTTCTTGGAAATAGTGGCAAAAACTAAAACTTATAAAAATGGTATATATTGGTAACGGAATCATTATAAACAATTATTGGAAATGAGAAACAGCAACCACAATAAATATTCTTGAAAAACATGGGTTTTAACCATCTTCCATACGCTATGTCACGAATTCTTATGACATGTTTGTAAAATTAGAAGCTAAAATTCAATAACCTAAATATGAACAAAGAGCATACAGAAATCTATATAAATATACAATAGTGATGCATTACATTCACTTTACAACCCGCTTTTCAAATTCGGCAGCATTTGCTGTGGTCAGAGAATGTAAAATGGCTTTATAAAGACAAATAGTCGTTTACAAATAAAGATAAAGTTGAATATTTGAGCTGTATTTTTATAAAGGTTACTGACCGTGCAGTTTCCTCAATTGAAGTCTTATAGATTTCATTGTGTGCTACGTGGTAAATCACAAAGAAGCGTTTCGGAGTTGCCTCGCGCTGTAGGACCATCGTGGATCAAAACTTTGATTTAGTCCAATCCTGACAAGATTTGAAAGGATAAATGTCCTTCAAAGTAGTATATTTCCTTTGGCAGATCCCAAAATGATCGCGGCGATCTTGAGAGTCCAAGAGACATCCAGAATCCATCATCTTACAGTGACGTTTGCTACAATAACGGAATACCCTGAAAAAGAGACAAGTTTCGATTGCAATTCAAAAACGAGAGGGGAACACATGATTGCAGACAATTTTGGGGTAAAATGTTCAGATTGGTCTTCTCCGCAACATTCAAACTTTCTTAACTAACAAAAGCTCCTCAGGTTGTACCGCGAGGTGTGTCCGACCGCTTTCCTACGCATAGTGTTAGCAGCTCAATTCGGACCGAAAGTTCCTCATTCCAATACTATATTACTTCGGCTAAAGTGCCAGTTTTTCCAGACTCAACTTCCTCTTCCTATTTCTAAAATTACTTTGTGGGATTCTCAGGTCTGAATCAACGGTGAAAATATCAATTAATAAGATAAGAAGAGCCCGACTGCTTTGCAATTCATCCCCTCCTATCAGGGAAAAATGATTTTCTTGATGGGAGGTGAGAAAAGTCAGGAAAAACAAAAAAAAATTCGATGTCGCTATTTTTTTCGGGGGAAGTACCGATTTGGAACGGTTTCCAATAAACCTCATTTGCTCCATGAAATTCAATTGCAGCAAAAAATTTATTAGTCTGTTAGAAAGTTACTTTTTTTCAGGACACCTGCGCACACTTGTAGATGCGGAACTTTTAGGAAATTTTCTTTTATTGCTCACTTTTTACACCTCAATTCCGATTTTAGCGATTCAGAGTTGAAAAACATTGCAAAGTCATGTGACACAATACCTTTCAACTCAATTTTTGAGCAATTCTTGGGTTGCTCATATTTGCGCGATTATTGGACGGATTGCGTAAGGCCAAAACAGTAGACTAAGGGGTTCAACTTTCATGAAATTTTGCTTACAATAGAAAACTGCAATAAAAAACAATGGATAGTGATTTGGATCAACCATGTTGGTGTCGATTAATCGCAATGGTGCAAAGCTTAATATTTTATTTTTGAAATCGCAATGTTTTTGGAAAAGATGTTTAGCAGGAAATTTGAGAAAAAGGGTTTTTGGAGCGAAGGGTTTTGCTCACTCTGTATAAAGACAATCTAGGAGCTTGTCTTACCTTCACCCCGTGATCTCAACTGCTGATTGGCTTGCCAGCACAGCAAGACTGCCATCAGTCTCCGTGTAGCTTGATGTCGTGTGAGGCGGCGGCTCCGCGAATCTCCCGATTTTGGAGGACGCAGACCCTTCGTGTCCGGATGGGAACGTGATCCGTCCGACATTAGACGACGCGGACCCGTCGGGGCCGGAAGGCCGGGAGGGGGAAGACGAGCCTTGCCCGGAAGGAAAGGCGACTCTCGTGGCCACGTTGTCGGAGGCGGACGACTTGAGACCCAAAGCTGCGTAGCCCTTGCGGACGTCGGACCTGTGAACGGGGACGCCGTTTTGGTCGAGCAGAGGAATCAACGGGACAATCGCCGGCACCGGATGGATCGGCGGGGTGTGGTGGTGGTGGATGTGAACCTGCAACGTTAGTTAGCAAATTTTACCTTCTAATTACATACAGAATATTCTTCCTTTTCTAAGCTACCCTGGTTAGGTAGGCCAGGTAGGTAGTGAGCCATGGCAGATGAATATCCCTAGCTCTATAGGTAGGGAGGATAGCTGTTGTTGATTCTGTTGGCCTAAGTGGCGTTCCAAGGGGTCCTTATCCCTCATAGCTGCTAGAGGGCTGGCTTAAGCCTACCTCCAGAGAGACAAGCAGTCATAGAAAGCGGTGGATCTCGTATGCCCTGCCACCATTCTGCCAGGGCCAGGTTAAGCTACATGCAGGTCAGTGTGAGACATGGGAAGATGATAGAAAGGGTTAGTTGCTTTGAGGTGTGTAACGCCCGCAAAACTCAGAGAATATCACTGGCGCTGGAAGTCGTCTGGTTATTTCGTGAGTCCCAGAATTCAAGAATCGGGATGGTGAAACTTCCCTTATCGAGGGGAGGGGCTCACAATCAGGCACGGGTTGTGCAAGGGAATGGGGTCAACAAGAGAGCAATGCGGTGGAGAGGCCATCAGGACAATTAATTATAAGTGGCCAGTGGTCATAATCAAGCTCATGGTAACGTATAACGTATAACTTGTAAGTAAAGTTGTACTTCACGCATAAGAGGACGACTTTATATGACGTAGGTACGTTAGGTACTGCGCGTTCTCGGGAATAGTATATCCCGAAATGCATACATTTTTGTCATCCCTATACTATTGTTTGTTAACTGTTCATCATCGCCTTGGTCATTGTAACCAAATTGTTATAATACTCATTTACTTTTACTATCTAGTTTAATAATCAACTAGCTATAAGTTTGTGTCAACTGTTTACCTTCACTGCGAAGCTGCAGGGCTCAGTGAACACAATTCTTCGGTGGACTAAAAGGTGGCGAATAAAGCTGAATGAAACCAAGTCTACTCATGTAAACTTTACCTACCGAAAAGTGGGCCCTACTCCAATTGAAATTAACTCTCAAATAGTACCATACTGTAAAACAGACAAATATCTGGGTAAGACACTAGATGCTAAGCTCAAATGGGAAGAGCACGTGAAGAAGAAGAAGGCAGAAATCAACCTGAAATTCAAGAAAATGTATTGGCTTCTGGGAAGGAAGTCACAGCTCCCAGTCCACAGTAGAATACTACTATATGATCAAGTGATTAAACCAATATGGCCTATGGCTGAAACTTATGGGGCTGCACCAAAAAGAGCAACGTCAAAATCATCCAAACAGTCAAGAACAAAATTCTGAGAAGCATTGTGAATGTCCCATGGTATATTCGAACAAATGATCTGCACTTCATAAGAAAAAGAGTTGTGGATCACGATAATCGGCTCCACAATCACATCAACGTCAAAACCATTTCACCCCTGGACAACAGCGATGAAGTGTGACGACTGAAGAGGACCAAAACCTTGGACCTAGTTGCGAATCGCAAGTAGTAGCGAACTCTTTCGTGGTGGTAGATAGTGATTTATGAACCACCAAAAGTGAACCCAATGAAATAACGAAAGGTAACTGGATGTATTATATTCTTTACAATCGTAACAATAAAAGTATTAAAAAACACAATTGTTTACCTGAAACTGTTTGCTATACTTTTTCGTTGTTTTTATGTAATCATATTTATTAATGTCATTCCTTATTCCTATTTACTTATATGTGTAATTAGGTTATTCACTACAGATTACAGTTCACAGTAACCAATACTGCATTATCTTGTAGCACTATAAAGATATTACTATTTTTTGTGACGACTTTTTTTGCCTTCATACAGAAAGTGAAAACTCTAAAATGGAAAATTATATCGAATAATGGAAAATTGTATCGATTCGGAATCGGATATACTTCTATCGAAGTTGCGCCTCGAATGTTTTAGGTTCCATAGTATCCTCTTGATTCGCAGGCTAATTTCCTCATCCCTAGAATAAAGTAACTACTCCAGTCTGAGAATTCTTTCTCATATGACAGCAGAGCCTGGTTTATCAGATTTACGATCCACTCTCACCCCTAGTCCTCACTGCTTCCACCCTCCTGTCCCTCGCACTGCCCCTCTTGGCAAGATTGGAAATACATTTTATATCACGTCTGGAAAATTCACTATCTACCCCTCCCCTCCAAATGGCAGCCCTCTTCATCCCAAAACACCCAACCCCTGAAACCAGAATACAGGAGAGTGTAATGGATAAGGGTGTTTTCCCTACCTCGCTTCTTAGAATCGCCGCTTGCTAGAGCTGCAGCCTTTCATCTTCCTTGGTATTCCCTGAGAGTTGCTACCTAATCGTCTCATTCCTTACAAGGGGTTTCAACTCAGGATTCTGTGTTGTTACAGAGATCCCTGGGGCGCGGAAAAACAGCACAATTTCAGAAGAGCACATTTATGACTACCATCCCAACACTCTGACTAGACTGGAATAATTCCAATAATGATTTTGAGGTACGACTGACCATAAACTTGACTTTATTCCCATCCAGAACCTGCTCATTTTCTAAACGATGGAATTTTATCGTGGAACATGTTCTAGCCTATGACTAACTACCCGAACAACGTTACGTGGGAATGTAACAGAGGAGGGTCACACGAGAAACCACCAAGGGTGGTGGGCAGTATACACATTCCCGATGGTAGAGAGGAGACTGTACAAATACTGCGCAGCTAAATCATGTTCCATGTTCCTTGCATTTTAGCCATAGGCTCTGGCATTGGAGGGTCCAGGGCCTTGCCTCCGGGCGCCTATCTGAGTGTCAGATTTTTCTTTCCTTCTTCACAGTAGAATCTTTATTTCGATACCTTTTGGAGCCCGTAAGGGGCAGAGTCGCTATACCGTCATATTTTCAACACTTACCTCTTTGATGATCTCTTTGGGTTTCGTGGTTTTCTTGATGGTCGGCGATGTTGCTCTGTAGGAAGAAGTTCGTGATGGGATCCTCACGGGTTTCATCGTCCGCTTCCTGATGATGATCGGCCGAGACGGGACCTTGGAGTAGCGAATTACATATGGCGTATACATCACTTTAGATTTAGTCTTTGGTTTCGTGCGGTATCTGCAAAATTCAACTAATTATACCTTCGAAAACTAGTAGGTACATATCATTATGCAAAATAAGTGACCCCAACAGAGGTATGTACAGATCTTTATAAATCAAAAACTGGTAGTAGATCGTGGAAATATAGACTTTTAAAAAGGGTAGACAATGTAAGATCTGATAATTGACGGGTAACTCGATCGTGACTGCATATGAAGATGAACATCACAGAAGATTGATGTCTTACACTTCGTTATCGTGGGTTTGAGTATACGCTACCGCTGCAAATTAGGTAAGACAGGGTCAAGTGAAAAGGCTGAATGACTGCTATTCTAATACAGCTGGCTTCGATTTACATGAATAAAATGTGGTTTTTCGAATATTGATAACCAGTAGTTTAGATTAGGATGAAATTTACAGTTCTGAAAGTGGTGCCATCCTGAAAACACATGTTAAACCATTCGGAACACGAGTCAATTTGACGAATCGGCGGAGAAGTCGCATAGTTTGCGCTACTACAGCACACCCACTGATGCATTTTACAAACATTCCCTCAAAATTTCAGGGGTTCTCAGAGGTTTTGTCTGGAAGTTATGAGCAATCTCCACCAAGGTAGGCCGTTTTTCAAGGTCTGCTACAGTCTTTGGTCAAGATGGATACTATCACAGTATACTAGCGGTAAAATAGTCTCCAGAGCTTCAATTCGATAAAATACCTGGTCGGGGAGAACAAGCAAATTTGCATTTAATTCATTATGTTTGCCTGTGTTTTTTTGTATCCCGTAAGTTTCCCAACATTTGGATTTCAGTTGTTTTATTCGTGCATTTGTTTTTCGATAGTATTTAGATACCATTGTCATGGGCTGCACAGTCCAGTTCTGGTAGTCCGGGTCAAGCGAATAGTACAAATCATCCGTCCATCTCAGGAATCTTTTATTCGAAACTACAGGACTTATCCAGAAACGACCCAATAATCTCCAAACTCAGTTAGATCTTATATACACTCCACTGACCTACGCGTAAGAGTAATCTAATACAGGAGTGATAAACCCTCCCTCTCTACTTGGTTGTGTTAAGTTCGCTGGTCTGGATGCTCACCGCTATGCAAAAAATTAAAAATATCCTAAATGAAAAACATCCTAAATCATTCCTTCTATTACTATATAGATGAGTTGGACGAATAGTTGACAGCTAGAGCTAGTAAAGAAACGGAGGCGAGTGCGAGGAGAAGAGAAATAGCGACTTTACCCCCTGCCATATCGCGACATTCCGCCATAGACAACCGCGGTTATTCCAATCATGGATTCTGATCTTTTTTCTTACTCATAAATATAACTATTTACTGAACCGATTTGAAAGGATTGATTTAGGATATTTTTCAATTTTCGATTAACGAACATAGCGAACTTAAGTTGAAGGAGCCATGGGGGAGGGGGGTTACGGACGGAAAATAAACTTTTGCGTAATAATGTCTGAAAGTGAGAAAGATACATTTTTAATAGAATTCTATGGAAATTCGGGACTGCCTAGAAATGCACTCCATGTGTTCTGCGGTAGAACTCTTCCGCTCACATGGAGGAAATTTCTGTGGTTGAAATCCCAGGTTAATCTTCGATCGGGTGGCGCAAGCGGATGTTGACTCACTTTGATGACGTTGCGCGGTATTTGGAAGAAACTCGAATAGGCTTCCGTTTAGTGGGATACGATGCAAACGTGTAGTATCCACCTCCAGTGCCGCCTCCACCTCCGCCTCCAGTGCCGCCGCCACCTCCGCCTCCAGTGCCGCCTCCACCTCCACCTCCGCCTCCGGGTTTAGGTTTGGGCGAAGGCTTCGGAGGCGGCGGGAACGTCGGCCAAGGAGGCGGAGTCGCCCCTTTACAAGGAGGAGGCAGCGGGTAAACGGTGACTTTGGGAGGTTTGTATTTGAGGTCGTCTGGGATCTTCTCCTCTACCTCGTAGTTCAGCGGTGAGCTCACGTCCTCATCGTTATAATCCCTGAAAAATTCAGCACAACTATAATATCTGCAATATTGTAATGATCAATTGATATTCTATATAGATTGACAAGTAGTACAAGTTGGTACAAACTTGAAAAGCAAACTAATTTATTACTGTGAACTTAGTAACAGGTAAACCAAATACCACACATGTCTTAAGATAATCATCTAGCCCTCTGTCGGTCGCACCTGTGCAGAAAATGCACAATTGATTTTTTTCGTTTGGTAGCCCCATGAACATGAAACAGGCGATAAGCTTGCCCCACCCAGTACCTTCCTGTCTTGAGAGGGACAGTCGAACCTCGTCCAGCAGTTGACCCGTGTATTCAGCAGTTTTGTTCAAATTTTGCACATTGCGACCGAACGGTTGCGATGACTCTAATTTCTTCTGCCGTCATTGAATCCAGCAATTGTGTAAGTAGAGGGGAGCAAGTCTAATGACATGTGGCTTTTAGTGCAGAACTTTCCCAAATACTATTTAGTGGAGAGAAAAAAGGGACTTTACGTATTGTGAGTTTTTTACAACAAAAATGAATAAATTTGTATCCATTTTTTAGTTATTATCACATAGTGTACATCCTAATAAAGATTGGGGTGATGTGGAGCCGCACTGTTTTGAGTAGACGGGGAGCTAATGATTTGAAAAGATAGCCAAATTCGCACATTGCGACCGACGGTTAGTCCAAAAGGTTGTGACCGATAGAAGACTAGGGGTTGTCCTACGGCACTCTTCTTTCAATGCAGTTACCTGTGCTCCTCTGTGGGCCTGGAAGGTGGTGGTTCCTCTTCATCGGACGAATAGAAAGTCTGGTAGTCCGGCGGCTCTCCGGACTCGACGTTGTAACCCGAGGTCGCGTAGTCCTCGTTACTCTTGTCCAACTGCGTGGGCAGCTCCCCCTGCCAGGAACAATGAAATAAATTGAGACGCGGTCGCGTTCGCAGAACTGAGAACGTAATACGCTGTCAGGAGGGAGCATGGAAGACGTGATTGAGTGGGTAAGCGTTTCCGCAAAAGTATACACTAACAACCGCTTTCACCACATATTAAACTCGAATCAGGTTGGGAATAGGCTATACAAGCGATACAAAAAATTATTGCAAGCTCGAGTCCCAATAAGGTGATTCTCAAACTATGGACAATTTTCAGGTCCTGACATTTTAAAAATTCAAGTGTTTCTTTAGCTAGGTTCCCGGATGTTCGTCAATTAATTGGCCTCCCTAGATATATTTCTGAAGCCCAGTCATTCAAGACATCCCATTCTTCTCCACGAAATTCAAATTTGATAGAAGTCATAATATTGGCATGGCGGTTTATGTCACAACAATGACAATTTTGGTATGTTTTCACCTACATGACGATGAGAATTCGGACTTTCAACAGAGACTACTGGACTTCTTTTGGGTTTTAAAAATGCAACGTTATACAGGTGTACACCATAGATCCAAAATCTTCACACACGTATTTTAAACTACATTTCCAACAAAAAGTGCCTCCTGGAGATTTTTCTTTAGAGTTTCGTTTTTGAGTTATTTCACTTTTAAGATTTTTTTTCGTGTTTTCGAACTTCCGTAACTAAAACGGCCGTAACTCCGGCGTTTTCAAAGTATTTGCAAATCTAAGTATGCCGTTAGTAAGAGCATAAAATTATCTATCGTCTCAGTTTTTAATAATAATTTTTTTAAAGGAACTGAAGGGTAAAAATGAGCCTGAAAAGTGAACTGTGGCAAATTTTGAAAAAAATTCTTTTTTCAATGGCTCATTAGTCCCCCTTAGTTTTGGGGATACATTTGAGCCTGTAATCCTAAAAAGTGCACAAAAGTCTCAGCTTTCCAGTGGTATATTTAATTTATAGATTTTAGAGGGAACTTTTTTGAGGATATTGAGATTTTATGCAAAAACACGTGTGTTTTCAAGCACATTTGAGGTTTTTTTGTTTAAAAAAAAAAGAGAATAAAACCTACATAAATAAACTTTTTTTGTTTTTCTGGGTGTAGAATGTTTCATGTCAACGGTATTACCTAAAAAAAATTAAGTTTGAGTGAGAGTATCCGCGGAATGAATTGATGTAAAGCAACTGTTAAATGTCTCCCGTTCTTGCTGATATCGTGAGGTTTGATTTCGTTGTTTGTTATGATTTCCTCTGCTTATCGTTGATAGAAACATCGTCACGAGCAAAATGCTGAGTACGATAATGTCATTAACGGTCAAAGGTAGATCCACACACCCGTTCGATCACATCAAATGTGCTTGAAAACGCAGGTTTTTTTTTGTATAAAATCTCATTTTCTCATTTTTACCCCTTAGTTCCCTCTAAAAAATTATTATTAAAGACCGAGACGATAGATAATTTTATGTTCTTTCCAACGGCATACTTAGATTTGCAAATACTTTGAAAACGTCGCAGTTACGGCTGTTTTAGTGACGTAAGTTGGAAAACACGAAAAAAATAACTCAAGAACGAAGCCTCTAAAAAAAATCTTCATGATGCACTTTTTGTTGGAAACTAGTTGTAGAATACAAATGTGGGAAGATTTTCGGATCATACTAATTATTGACAAGAGGTCAAATTGTTCCGTGCCGTCCTGGTGACGGACGGTTTGGGGTGATTTAGTCTCGTGCATAGTTATGTTGGAGACGAGTAGGGCACAACGCCCTTAACTCATGACTACCGGAGTTTGGTTTCTATCACATATGCTCTAGTTTTGAAGCCCTCCGTATTCCAAGCAAAACTACTGAAGAACGCACGAGAAAAAAGCAGCCGTGCGAGGTCAAAAAGCCTCGTGCCCGCACTGAACGTGTTAATGTTTGTGAGGTACCTATGGCACAATATTCACACCACATGAATTAACTAAAGTTAGATTCCACTTCCATGGAATGATGTGCTCATTAGATACGTCATTTATGTAGCTGCTATTTTAATAAACCATTAATTTTTGTTCGTAATGTACTCATGCGGGTTGTTTCTTATTAGTTTACAAGTTTCCTTTTTGAATAGCTATTCATTATGTATGTTCATTAGATTTCTAATATTTTCAAAATCTTTATTGTCTATTTGGATGCCTCTGTATTCTATCGTCAGTTGAGCAATTGTGTGTTTTACTTCCGGCAACTTCATCTACATGATTTCGATTGCCACTGTCTCACATCAGCAAAATATATACTTTTGTGTTTACGAATTAGTTTGAGCATATTCAATGCGTACAGTTGGTGGACAGTTAACAAATTCAAACCAAGAAATAATGTATAGCTGGGATGGCGAAAGGGCTCATTGAACAATGCCCTAAACGTCATTTTTTGAATCTTAAAATTTGTATCTATTAGGTACTGGACAGAACCTAAAACTATTTGAAGTATGTGTTAAAGCGACAAATATACTAACGTTGATTGTTCTAAAATCGCTCCTGTTTTTTGCAACAGATCAAATCTCGTTTAAACTGGAAAAACATACTATTTCACGCATCTGATTGAGGTTCCACTGGAAAAATAGTAATTTTCTATTTTCACATTGTGTACCCCATCAACGGAGATTACTGTTTTTAAGGATGGGGAATAGCCTACTATTTCCTAACTGTTTGAGTTGGTCACCATACAATGAAGAGATGAATAATATGGTACATGTAGTCATCTCACGTGAGGTATGTGAAAGTCGTTGATCTCATCGACGAACCCAGTCGTCAGCGAGTTGTCGACGGGATACGTTCCGAAGTCCTCGCTGTATGTGTGTCCCGGGTAGACTCTCGACTCGAGTTTCTTGGTTTTCGTGCTCTTGGGGAAGTGCGTCGTCTTAATTTTATTTCCCGAGTGTTGGGAAAAAAACGCGATGGAGCTTATGGGCGTCGCCGGAGTGGTGAGTGGCGGGAAATCCTCTTTACCCTCCGAGTCATCACTGACGTCTGAGAACAAAATTGAATTATAATTATATATCGGCAGCAATTATGCAGGCTGTCAAGAATCACAAATCTAACTATGAGTACCAGTTAAGCCATCTACTTCCTAATCCGATCGACTGCAGCTGTTCACAGCACATTGTTGTACCGCTATGGTTATGTCGATAATTTAGCCCTGCTTGCGCGGTCCCGATAAATACTAACAGGGGAGAGAAGTTAAGGAAGAAACACAACTAAGCAGGATGAAATGAAGTTGTATTGAAGTAAATTGAAGCAATTGAAATGAAAGAAAAGGGAATGAAATACGAAGGAACGACCACTCTCGGTTAATCTCCGCGGAGGTATGAAATCCTTCCACGCTGTTACCTTCCGTCTTCCTCCTCTCTTCCACATCACCCATCTACGTCATTTTTTGCTTATCAATCGACTGGTCGCGAGCAGGAAGCAGTCCTCTCAGCTGACAAGTCATTCGGTCGTCCTCTTAATGCCCCGCCCCGATTAAACGGGCTAGCTCTTGGCGGTGCATTGTTATTAACCACATCGCACACAATTCACAGGGCCTTTCATACTGTTCCACCACCTCTCTGCTATTGCACGCGGCCTGCAAAATTGAATTCGTGACATTTTGAGCTGAGCTGAGATGAATAGCAATCATGAAGAGAACATTTAAGTAAATTATTAGAAAAATGAGGAGAGAAACAAAATTTTTCTTCAAGGCGGGAAGTGTTAACTTCTGTAGTTTCGTTAAACTCATTGTATTGCATACGACAAACAAATTAAAAAATGCTGCAAATTCTTTCACTGGGGTTTATTATTCAATGATTCATGATTTGAATTTCTACTAAAGTGTGCGTGTTTCAGATAGAGCGATTATTGAATTTCATGAGGGACACAAATATGATCAACTGATCAATCCAAATTGGTATTTCGGTTGAGAACCGATTTAAGTGCTCTATGCATGAAATTCAATATCACCTGTGAAACACGCACACTCCCTTAGAATTCAAATCATGAATCATTGACATGAAAGAATTTGAGCGTTTTTTGAGCGATTACAATGGAAAAATATTCTATTTGAAAATTTTAAATTTTGTAAGACGATTCATGCATATCACAATGCTTCAACCCGTGTATCGGCTATAAACCCTTTTAGGAGTTTACTCCAGTATCCATATTCACTAAGTTACTACGATAAAAAAAAAAAACGCTGTTGTTTTTGTTTCGGTCGCAGTAACCTAGTGATATTTTGAATGTGGATGCAAATGTTGGCACCATTAATCGGGCCATACACCGGGAACGGTTTGAGCTACGGACTTGGGGAGGAGCTCATTCGATACCTCTTGGAAAGTTCTTTTAAAAAATACAAATTTATGCCGCCTTGACTTTTTTTGAGGTTTTTAGGGATTTTACAAAACTTTGACAACCATTAAAGGGCACTTTAAATTAAATGAGAGTGCTGGCTAAAGAATTGGGGCGTTATCGGACCAATATTGATTTTTCCTGAAAATTTCAGTGTACGGCGTGCGGCGGACGGATGGAAAAATTGTTAAATTGGATTCTACATGCTTTGAAACAAAACCATGAAATTTTCAGGGGGGGTTAGAATTTTTTTTTTTTTTTCAAGAGCCATTACAATGGTTTATTATTGAAGAATAACCCAAAACAACTACAACAGTGCTACTATAATCGAATTTTTCAGTTTATCATTTGACGCCTGAAGTCGCTTGGAGATGAGGTAGCCCAGGTCATTGACTACTGGGAAAATAGAGTTCGAAAAGTGTTTGATTGATACATTGAACTTTCTTTTCAGAAATTGTATTAATGAGTGATTAAAGCTCGTATTGGACTGACGAATCATATGGTCAACATGCATACAACTGTATGATAGTTTTTGATAGGCTTATTATTCATTTTTGCTGCAGACGTAATCGATAGTTTTTTAGAGGAAATACTTTCCTTTTTGTATTCTCATATCATGCATTGGTAGTTTCATCAAATAAATGATTTACTAATCTCTCTACGTTACTCCATAGTAACATTTATTTTGTATTGATAGTTGCTTTTTTTTAGATTATAATATTTTTGTTGTTTTCATTTTAATCTTCTTCTTTCGAAAGGTTTCTATAACCTTGCAGTTGAATTTCAGTTAAGCACAGACCCTGGCTAACAATTAATCTACGTACAAGTGACCTGCTTATTAACTTTTTAGGAACCGTCCAGCTTGGGAATTCCATTGATGTTGTATTCTTAGTAATATTATTACGGAATACTAGTACGAGATAATGGTAACTGTATGGATATTTGGGAGTAACAGGAATGAATCCTAAGACCTCAGAAGACCTTTTAGGTTTTGACGATGCAGCGGCCTTGAGGCCGGGGTGAAGGTTAGTAACATCAGCCCGAAGACGTGAAGAAATATCAGGATCAAAAGGAAGAAAGAAAATAAATATTCAAACGTGATTTATCACACCTACTTACTCGTCAGAAAATGACGAGAAAAAATTTCATTCCCCCAGAATTACCTACCGTAATAGAGATTTTGAGAAAATTTTCCCATTCATCTTAGTTCACTTAATTCTGTTACACGCTTTGTATTAACTTTCGGGAGACGGTGATTCATTTTCCCAAATCAACATTTCCACTTACATTTTGAGTTGCATACCATTTCAACAACTTTTGAGTTGTATCTGTGTGTGTTTCTGTGCATGTATCCGCAGATCCAGGCAACAAGCGTTACTCCTATCGTTTTCTTATGGTTTTGATTACATTTTAAGGGAATTTGTGGGTTCGGCTACCAAGTGACCCCTATGAATTGCATTATTCCCAATACAGCGATTTTAGCATGCTCAAACATAAAATGTACCAATCTTAAATTCTTGGATTACTAGTGGTTTGATCGAGTTTAGATTCTTAAGGTAGTAGTGGAAGAACCATGTGGAAACAATGTACTCAAATTTCAAATTATTTTAGCATGAATATAAAGCAAAATGTTACGAAAACTCGCTCTTGCAGTAATGGTGCATCGGGAGAACTTGTAGCCCTATATTATTGCTAGTTGATAAAATTTATAGTCAACTGTTTTAATTCTAAAATAAGTATTATGCTTTTGATATAACCAATTCGGGACACTTACGCTTGATGAAGAAGGTTGCAGGAGCCAAGGCACCAGGAAGAGCCAGTCCACACCACGCCACAAGAAGGGCTGGCCACCAGGGACTCTGGAACAAGAAGATAAAAACGAAAACTTCATGTGCATTTTAATATACTCGTACGTAGATTTCTAATACGAGAAGGTCAGTTTTTCCAATTTTCGACTTAAAAGTAATGAGGATGAGTATTTTGCCTGAGCAGTTTTTCCCAACGATATCAATGGTAATGTACTATAGTAGAAAAAAGTCTCCTGTAAAATCCAAATTATTGCTTTTTACGTTTCGAAGATTGCTGTTCTATTTTAGATCAGAATATGGCTACTTGGTTGTCTGCTTGCTAACAAATTTGGGTTCAGTGTCTGTCTGTCTGAGTATCAGTGGTAATTCCCCTTCACGTCCAAAACTAAACTAGTTTTAGTACATTTTTTTGAATTTTCAGTGATTGTCAGAATCGGGTAGATGGATCCCCGTTTTTCATGATCTACCAATTGGATTTCGTTCAAAATCGAGGAAAAGTTCGGCGTATTAAATTTCAGGATAGTGTTATATTGGTAAAAGGTAATTAAAAATAATTACACTTATTCTCCTAAAAACGATATCCATCCCTCACGTAATTTATACACTCTTTAATTTCCTATGAACCATGTGAGGTGAGCTGGATGTAAAACCTATTGTGCCTCTAAATACAGTTATGTTTATTTTGCTCACATTAAGTTCTTGATTGAATTTCAAACGTACTATATTACTCGATCTTAAATGTTGATAACAAAAATTAGTATAGAAAAAGAAAATTATCGCATAGGTATCAGATTAGGTGAATGCAGTTCAAGGCCTTCATTTTCATTAAAAAACTAAAGTTGGTGTTCTATGCGAACCACCATCAGGTGTATAACTTCCTTCAAAGCATTAAGGGTGTCTTGAATGGGCAACCTGTTCTACTAACCATCAATTATCTCTTCGACTCTCAAAATATACAGAAAAATGTTGATCATAGGGCAGAATTCATAGTCCATACTTGGTCGAGAGGAAATGCTTAGGTGAAGCTCTCTGAAGCACGGTGGTTACTAAAGCTATCCATACTCACTGTCTTATTAAATGTTTAGACAAGTGCATGAAAAACAAATGTAGTTTTAGAGCTACTGTAAGGATTCCTTGGTCACATTTTTTTTTCTTCCCCATGTAAAGAAAAACCATTACTTAATAGTCACAACTATGAATTCCGCCCTTTGTGACTTTTTTTCTCTAAATGCCGTGATTTTCGAAGGATCCGTTTCATGAAACGAGTGTTATTATAAGTGATTTGAAAACTTCACTCACTAAATGCTGCGACATATGATGGTTAGTGAGTACTCCCTCCAGATTCTTGAAACTGCTCCCCTTAAGCGTACACCTGACGTTTTTTAGCTCCAAGGTTTTCCTCTACATTTTGCAGTTCAATCGTCTCAACTATTCGAAGGGGTAACTGTGTAACTTTACCATTACATCACCTTGTTTGTTAGAATGTCTAGAATGATGGATGATGACTACTCCCACGAATTGATATGTGGGTTAGCGAGTATTGGTTCCCTCTTCATCCAACTCGAAATCGGTCTGTTAACACGGATATGGGCGAAAACTGCACTTCCAGTTATACAAAGGTACCTTTAAAACCAGACGAGGCTTGGAGAAGTTAGGTGCATAGGAAAAGTGTTATAAAACTTCACCGGATGTTTGAAATTGCAATAGTTTCTACAGCACCGTTGGCGGGAGGTACTAACTTTCATTTCGAAGTGCAGCCAATCCTAAATGAACCCAGTCAGGCGAATAACTCGCTTCAAAGCGGCAAACGGGAGTCGAGGGCTCGTCTGTCACTCCCAACTTCTCTCTGCTCCACAAAACTGCCGTTCACCCTCATCGCATTGAAATCATTCGCAGTTTTTAGCCAGAAACACACTTTTGGTTTATTATTTTCAATAGTGAACCTTTGTAATCGACAAGTGAAGATTGTTGTTCAAAAAACCCTCAAAAATCGTTGCCTTGCCCTTCAAGACATGTAAATTTCTAAAATCTAAGAAAAAAATTAAATTCGTCCGTCTGCCGTTAGAAGCTTTTTCCGAAACTACCACAAAAAAGGTTTTAAAATTCCCCTACAAATCCAACAACGATCCGGGAAACGCCAGTGATCAATCACGTGCAATTGGATCAATCAACTCTGACGGATTATATTTAAGAATTAATCTGTCCAAAATTACAATTGAGATGTCATCTCAAATACTTGCGGAGTAAAATGTTCTAGTTTCAGTAGTTTTTGTTGGTATCGGTCATAAATGAGTTCCCTGAGTCGAATGAGACCACTGGTGTTAATGTGCAACCATCAGTTTGCTCCCCATTTGAAAAAACTGGTAGGTCGGGATGCGGAACCCGTTCAACCGAAGGTCTGAGCTGGACTGCGTCGCTGGCGCCAGCCTAAGTATTTTTTTCTTGAGTACAATTACAAAATGTAAGGTCCCGAAGTGCCACACACATAGAACAATGATTTGCGGAGAAGAGCTTTAAAATACAGAAATAATAAACCTCTGTGTTATGCACTTTGAATTGTTTCCTACGATGACTGGAATGGTTTAATGAAAAATATAACAATATAACTGATGAGTTATTACTACTGCTTCTCCATCAATCTTGATGTGAATTAGTATGACTGATTGATAACTCATTTGGGTTATTTCTTATTTCTTTCTATTGTATTTTGGTGAGTGGTTTTGAGAGTAAGATGTTTCTGGAAACCATGTCACCAAACATTTAAAGGCCGTACCAAAACAGTCATGTCAAATTTTATAAACCTACGAACCATTTGTTGGAAGTACAGAAACTTGATTTTTCTTGGAAGACAAAGTCACGTTACGCTATATGTTTAAATAGATAGGTTCCCTGGCCGAGATGGTGAGGGGTACTTACTTTCATCTCAAAGAGCAGTCGATATCCTAAGTGACTCCAACCAGGCACATAACTTTCTTCGGAAAGACAAGCGAGGGACGAGGGCTCGTTCGTCACTTTTAACGGCGCCCCGCTCCAGAAAAACGACGCCCTTCTCCCTAGTCGCTTCGAAATCCTACAGTTCCCCCTTCGGAAAAGTGGGGTAAAAGCTCCGGGAAAGGGGGAGCCCTACCATCGAACCGCCTTCCTTCGGCGCTTCCCAACGCGGGTGGGCCCCCTCTGACTTCCGAGGGTTAAACTCTCTTAGTGGAACTGGTGAAAAACTATTGAAAAACCCCCGAGAGTGAAAGAGGAAAAGCTTGAAAAATGAAGTGATGAACGGCGCCGGGGCGGTGGACGGGGTCGTTGCCTGGTGACTGGGTTTCCGGTAAGCGCCCGTTTCTAATCGCCTTCGGCTCCGAGGAATCCGTCAAGTCCTTATTAACCGTTACGTCATCCCCAACTGACGGGTTAATGATTTCTCATTGCAAAGTAGTTTAGAGTTTTGCTGACAGAATCAGTTGGAAGCAAACGTCTGGTACATGGCTTCACTGGATACTCAAACATTTAAATTGATAAGCATAGGCCCTTTAAGCGCGTTATTCTTCAAATGTAGCTCGAAAATGCAGCGAATGGTTAATGGCGTAATGTGTAACTTTTTAAACGTAGTAAGTAATGAAAATAGTGGAGGATAATGTTTTCTTGTAGAATACCGAAACATGAACAATTCTGTTTGAAGCGTTCAAGAAATAAGTCTTCCAAGGCAACAGATGTACACATTAGTAAAATGTATTAGTGAAACACTCATAAGAGTTGTGATATCTGGTTGGATAAACTCCAACCTCTTAGGGTTAAGAATGTTCAGAAAGATGTATCGTTGTCAACTATGAAACGGACAGAAGACCAACTACTGTACAGTCCACACATCAGGAGAAATCAAAATTTGATGGAAATTAGAAAAAGAACTAATCTCAATGACTTGTGGGTACACAAAACAAATAATTGCAAATAGATACGCGCAAGCCCAAAAGCAAACTAGCATTTATCCATAAATGAAATTTGTAGGAGACCACGTCGGTGCAATCGACACATTCTCAGGAAGTTCTCCAATAAATTATGCTTGCTTCAATAATTTCATTTTTGAACGCAGCAGCTGTAATTGAATATTATTATAAAGATATGAAAGTTTTAGGCCAATGTTCTTCAACTACTCTCCGAAACAGACATGATTAGACGCCTAGGGCGTACGAAAATGATGCATTATGGATTTTTAATGTTAGTGCCCGCGCAGAGTGGAGAATATATGCGAGCCATAATACTCAAGACGGCCCATTTGATATTTAACTCGCAATCGGTCTGAAAACTTTATCGCAATCAGTTGAAAACTGTAGAATTGATGCTTACCTACATCAAGGATGTATGACAGACAAACGTACCAATAAAAAACTAACCGACCGACTTGAGGCGAAATATTTTAGAGTGGTTAAGAATAAAAACCACAATTGTAAATTTTAATTGGATGAACCAATATCTTAAATGTCACGAATGATACCCATAGACTCTGAAGCGAAATCGACGTGCTGCAGTTATGATGGAGAACTCCCTCAAAGGCAATATAACTATGATGAAAGTCCGGGTCTGATCTCATTCCTGAGACAAGTCCTTCTGAATTGTACCAAATAAAAGGGAACGAAAGTTCAAAGGGCGTATGGGGACAAGCTAAATTCAATTTGTCAACTCAAAGGTTCTTGCAGCAGAGAAACGCTTCGGAAACAATTTACCGTTGGAAAAGTGTCTAGCGGCAATGACAAGATGGTTTATATTTAGGTAGTGTTTGTACATGGCGCCAAATGCATAGTCAGAAGTCCATTAATATCGGATTTAACAATAATAAAATATTAACATCATATTAATAAATACACATGTTAACAGTTTAATTGACAAGCAAACACATTGAGGAGCACTTTGATTAATATATTTTATGAAAGAGTTAACGGTGTTGAACTTTAATTAACAAGTGAGGAGGATAAATCAAATACAAACGAGACTTTTGGATCTGCGAGCTTAGTAGTGATGGAAGCAAGTTGCCACGTTTTGGGGTGTTGTTGGTTTGTCAAGAGTGGTGGAAGCACGTGAGGTAGCTTCCTCGACCCTGTCAGTGTCCATTGTGACGATGAGCAGGAGGTACCTTCGTCAGTCTACAGAATCAGCTAAATCTTGAGGAGATCAACTGTACAGTATTGGGAACAGACATTATCACAGAGTGTTTGCATGGCACAAACAGTTAGTGGGCGGTTGTAAACGTGTTGAAAATTAGAGCCATGACTGCATGCTTTGCACCAGCATTACTGCGAACAACATAAACAGGGTTGCTACATCTTGATTTCTTACGCGTATATTTTGAGTGAAGTCAGAATTGCATATCCCTGCAAAAGACGAGACCTACCAATGAGAGAAGTGATTCTTCTCCAGGACAATGCTTGCCCCCCAACAGGGACCCTGACTGAAGAAAAATTGCTGCAACTGGGTTCGGAGACACTGAAACACCCTCCTTACGGCCCAGACCGTCTCCGTACGACTTCCATGTGTTTGGTCCCCTTAAACATCGGTGTGTACGCTACCGTTTCCACTGTCAGGGTGTATGCAGTGTCTGACAGACACCGACCTCCCGTAATCCTCAATTTGACAGATATTTTTGCTCTGGAATTGTAAAAATTGAACAAAAGGACTAGGAAAACGAAAAAATACTTGTTTATGGTGGAACGAATATTTACGAAAGTATTATGCTCATGCAAAATACAAAATGAACATCAATCAGTCAAAATACAAAATTTACATCACTACAAATCACATATCTTTTTCTGGTAACACATTTCTGATTCTGCGTGGCTAAAAACGTTTGTAAATGAAATCATTTCACCAATATGACGATCCGATTGACTGGTTTCAAAAAGTATAAAGATGTGTTACTCCTAATGCAAAAAAATGCACCTACAGACAAAACTGACTTAACCAACAAAACTGATAAACCCTGACATTTAATTGTACATTTAAAAATCCTTTAGTCGTATGTAGTTGGAAGAAAAAATTGATAGCAATAGGTCAACTCATTGCGGTGAAAATCTGCACGTGTCTGTCAGACACGCATACACGCCGAGGGTTAAGGAAGCCTTGGGAGGATATGCGTTCCACAGCGATTATGAGACTGAAACAAACGTGGGCATCTGTCTATAGACACGACCTTACTCTTTCTACACGGAGGGGATTAGAAAATTACATACACGCTGGGGAAAATGTGTTTCAAAATCAAAAGATTATGTTGACAAATAAAAAAAATTTTTTTTTTTTTTTTTGTTCAAAATTGAAGTAAATAAAACAAAGTCTCGTTTTTATTTGATTCACCCTCGTAATTGTTCTGCGAACTACAAGACATACATTCTTCATCACTCATTTATAACTGTGTACAACCTATAACTGTGTAGACTGACCTATTGAAATGTTTAAAAGTTAAAGAAGAATCGTAGGTCAATGGGAAAGAAACTACATTAATCATGAACGAGGGCATGCATTAACTTCATAGATCTTGAGCTGTTGCACAGTTCTTACAATGCCATACTAGACAATCGGATTGCTCCAGCACACGATTAATAGGGCAAAGAAGTCGAATCCAGTCCAGTCAAGCATTTACCTCCCTTGGGGTCATGTGTCACCGACAGGCAACCAACGGAGAGTAAATAACGTAACCAGATGTCACCGAGCGGAAACGCAAGACAGCTACATCTCTTCTAGTTTTGGTATCAACAGTCTGAAGTTAGATATACAGCCGTTAGTTGGACGTAACTGATCGCTCCACTTATAAGCTCTTTGGATGGAGGAAAACTAAGGAATTGGCAATGGATCCCCTATAAACGGTCAATATATATATAGCTTAATGCATTGACCATATAATAATGCAGCAGTAATCAAAGATCGGTAAAGAGAGACTTTATACTTGTAAAGCATTGCAACAGCTGCTGATGTTGTGAAGTCAAGAAGCAATCCTTTTCAGCAATCCAACAACCCAGAGCATGGTTACCAATCATGTTTATATGATCAGAGAAAAATCATCTTAGATTGCCTATAAGCAAACTTGATGAAAATCGGGTTTCCCAAGTACGTAAGCTTCTGTGGTTTGTGGGGATAAGCCAAATATATTCGCAGACAACTTGAGAGGATTTAGGGAGGGAGACTATTCTCAAAGGGGGATTGCAGCACTACGTTATGAGTTAGAGATATGTTTCCAACAATCGGAGTTCACAATTTGTCATTATAAATTCTGATGCCTCCTTTTGCACCCTGAAAGTTCTTAAATACATTTACGCCTAATTTGAAACAGTAAGTTTTGTTATGAAGTTTCTGTGACACTCAAAACGTGCATGAAACAGGGTCCCCTTGATCTTTCTACATCAATTTCAGGATCTTAATTAAATAAATGCGAAACTACCTAATTATTGTTTCTAACTAACTTCATCAATGAAGTCTATAATGCCAAAAAACTATGATTGTCCTCTAGAAATCTCATTTTGGTTTCCACCTGTGGATAGACTCATGACCTCTTAATACGCAATATTATCAATTTTCTTAGTTTCGAACGTTTCCTGCCAAAACCTAAATCGAAACACTGTGGACTTGAAACTTGCATGTTGCGTTGCCTCAAGCCAATAATTGGCAGTTGTATGCCGAGGTGATATCATCGACATTTTCTTATGCAATAACTGTATGTATGTTTGTTTGTATTATAATAATTAATAGTAATCAAAAACACAGGTCTCGTGAAAAACACAAAATAGGTACTATTTTTTTTTACACTTATACTCATTTTTCAAATGAAAAAATCAAAATAATTAAAATTTAAAACGGAGTTAAGGCTTATTGATATCTTACTCTACGTAATTACAAATTTGCACGCTAGAATGAATCATGGAAACTGGAACAGAGAGAGACATTCAGTAAACTTATCAGTACGGTCTGAATTGTGAAATGGGAATGCAATTGACGATATACTGGCTGCAAATATCAATGTAGATTTGTGGGCGATAAAGTTACCGTTGTCGAATAATTTGAAGTTTCAGTATGAAGAATACTGGGAATAGATCATTATGCGCGATTATAAAGTCCCTGGAATATGCAACGTCCTTCTCAAGCCTCCCGAGTTTAGTTAGAGTTTGAGCGGGCCCTACTACGCATTTCATTACAGCTGGATTAGTAATGACCGCTCAGGATGTCCGTGTTAGATCCCTTAAGCAAGGAACCCTCGAATAGCAATAATATCCGACTGGTTATGGAAATCTTAGAATCTAACTCCAATTTCAATTCGTAAACTCGAAAGTCTAAAATTTGAGACTTTTCTTCTAGTAAGTTCAAGGTTGATTTGGTTTGTCATTATCCAAATTGAATCTTGATAATCGATCAGAAAATCTAATCAAGTAGGTACTCATCTCAAAACGTAAAACTACAGATTTTAAGGTAAGTAGAACTCAAAATACGGTTTTTGAAAAATCCGAATTACTTTTTCCTGAATTAATCATATTTGTTTCAACGACGTTCATGAATAATTGAACGACTTGAACTTCCTTTTTTTATCCGAAGATTGAAGCTATTAAAACCATAATATCGGAAAGATTCGAAATATAAGTTCAATTTTCGCTCTGCATTGTTAAGTCTCATTTCGAAGTGTATATTGAATCCAGCCAGATCAAATAAAAACGGAGTAAGATAACGTTGTCTATATTTCCACGAAAGTAAAGAGTTACACTGTTGAATCGATTTCGACAGTTAGGTCATCATCAGTAACAAACATGAACTGAAAGTATATCACAGAAAGCATATCTTATATAGGATCGAGTGAGAGGAGATTGAATCCTATTGGCTCAAAGAAGTGGAAGGGGGCGGGGAGGACCAACCAATGCCACTCAAGGCTTACAAAGTGAAAGAGGCACAAACATTATGGAGAGGCGGGGCCAAACTTATTGCAAGAAAGAACCCAATAATAGTGAAATATTTTGAGGAATGACATTTAAACATTTTCCTGACCTATCACTTTTAACAATTTCGAATTTTTCTAGCACACCCAACTTACCTTCCTTCGGGCAAAAGTGAGGAAATTCTACATATTGCCTGTTTGTCAGATCAAAACTGAAACTATGATTAGATTCATTTAGATGACTTGCAAAGGCAGAATCACCCTTGTTGTCCCTGAAATCCTTTTCATGTTCTTTTATTCGTTCCCTAAATTTCCTACCAGTTTGACCACAGTACTCAAGCCCACATGAACATTTTAGTTTATAAACCCCACTTTTATCCTGAACGTTAATTTTATCCTTAACTGTAGTAAAAGAAGAATCGAGATAATTTTTATTCTTACACCCAACGTTGAAACCCCTAGACGACAGAATTTTACCGAGTTTATCCGGAATTTTCGGATTTTTTGGAAAAAATTTCGGTTAAACTCGGTAAAATCTTTTTACTTTCGTGGAAATACAGACAACGTTCCATCTTACTCCGTTTTTATTTGAAATGGGTTTCCACAACTTCGTCGTGAGTGACTTAGTCCGTACCAGCCAGATCGCGGTTGGTTCATCCGTCTGCTTTCCTAACAAATGTGACTGTGATCATAGTGAGAATATAAGGCAATTTTAGATAGAATAAAAAAGTTTATCCGAGGAAATACAACTCCAACTAACATGTAGAATGTAGAAACTCATAATGTTTGTTCTGCGATCCTCTAATTTTACCAATAAAGTAGGTAAATAATATCACTATAAGTAGTATCACAAGTAGTTCGAAACATCATTTGTAAGAGGTATCACCAATAGTATTTTAACAAAGAAAATTCAATTTTTCGCAAGTTTCCGAAGCTATTTGAACAAGTGGCATTATAATTATTGAATTTCATTACCTGTCCTGGACATAACGAACGAGAGGAATTTGCTTTCGTGCCTCCACTACTCGTGAAACACAACATTCAAGTAAAACACTGGGCTCTTCGCTCCTCATTATTCTAGGCGAAATTGCCCCTTACTCGACTCAGTCAAGATTGCGGTCTATAGATATGATGAAAATAGCCTTTTTCCATCGTTGTGTAGGTTTTATGCCCCCCCCCCCCCCCCAAAAAAAAATTCAAAAGTCTTATGTTAGGGCTCTGTACTTGCTCTAGAAATATAATATTAATTTTAAAAATATAACGGGAATAAATAATTTTAAAACCCTGTTTTATAATTCTCCACGCTCAAGTTGGCTTCATTCCTATTTTTTATTGTAAGAAACTACTTGCTCTCTCTCTCTCTCTCTCTCTCTCTCTCTCTCTCTCTCTCTCTCTCTCTCTCTCTCTCTCTCTCTCTCTCTCTCTCTCTCTCTCTCTCTCATTATTCATTATTTTCTATGTGCTCGAATAAATAAATATAGTTGTATATTTTTCCTTTTAAGCAATTGATCCACCGCAGACCACAAAGGCCAGGCAGGTCTCTAAGTTATTCTAGGAGTGGGCAAAAAAGAAAAATAAAATAACACAAATAAATAAATGTCAAAAAATAAATAAATTCCGTTCCAAGTTTCTACAACCATTTCATAAGTGGTGAGCACATTATTTTATGGTTAAAATAATCATATAGCATGTACTTATTGATTTTTGTTTCTATTATTTTGTGAAGTTTTTTATTTCTTTGCCAATAAAATATATATTTGTTTTTCATGCAAGCATTTTTTGTATTCCTTTTTTGGGCTCATAGAATAGCTATTTCAACCACTGTTAGGCGTCCCTATAGTGAGGAAGGTTGCTAGAGAGGGTCGTCCTAACAATAAAGAGATTAACAAAGTGATGTATTTAAAATGTCTGTATGTGCAGAAGTAATAAACCTTTGCGATATTATGCAGCGTTTTCTATCTTTGGCTTTATGTTGCAGTTTTCCTAATTTTGGTAGAATGACTAAGTGATCGCGAAACGCTATACGAGGTACACTTCGGAAAATGTATTGGTTTTATTCACCATCGATTACGCTTTTGCGGAAACCGAAGTAATTGAACACCTGTGACTCGGAGAAAAAAAAATACATCGGTGGAACCGGCGGTCTCATTGTGCGTGAAAAGCCTGAATAGCGAAAATCGGTCGCGGTATGACGTCAGCGGTATCGAGCTCGGCTCGCAACTTCGTCACGGTTTAGGGGACGCACCAATATAATGGCAGGTAATCGAATCAATAACTCAATGACAGCTCATGATAATAGAAAAGATACCGTTGAGGACGTATTTGGTCGAAGCTGTTCAGGTTCACCCTTCTGAGTGCACGTTCGATGGTGGATGCTTTGTCTCCTCAATATATTTTTTTACTCTGCCTGTAGGCATATAAAAGTTAAAGTCTGCGAACACTTGAGACGTGATAAAGGAACAAATACGACGACGGAGAAAGAAGGGAAAGTTGTATTCTAAGAATAACTCACTCTTTATAATAAAACCGCAGGGTGAAAACGAGGATTAAAAAGATCGCCCAAACCAATCGACAGACGCTGCAAAGTATTAGGCAGGTTTTGAGCTTGAACAGGTGCTCCACATCAGATTCCAGACGTCCAACAAAAGGTATCATTCAAATTTCAGTTCACCACATGACTTCAAAGCATTTTGTCCTTCTAACTTGATCACATATAAAGGTGTTGAATTGGCAACGAGGGTGGGATCCGTATGACCGCGAAATCAGCAAATTGCAAAATCAGCCTAATCGTTCAAATGTTTTTGAACGTGAATGAGTGCTCTATAGCCATGTTTCACCGAATTTCCTCTCCACTAACCCAAACAAAATGGTCTTCCACTCCCACGAGTGCACGAGATGATCGACTTTTGAGTTCGATTCTATGTTAAACTGTATTTTAATAATCACATCGATGGCGTCACCCACAAATCCATGAAGTCTCTGGGTTTCCTCAACAGGAACACTAGAGAATTTTCCAATGTTCACGCTATTGCGCTGCTCTACGAAACATTGGTTTTGAATATTTCGAATACGCTGCAGTAATTTAGTCTCCTTACTATGAGGCTCATACTGACCAACTCGAGAGAGTCCAACGATTCTTACTGAGATATGTTGGGTAAAAGTTGGGCATCCCCTCCACCGATTTCGGTTACACGTTGCTGCTGGTGAGATGTAATTTGATGCCACTTCGATCGCGTCGTTTCAAGAGTGACCTGTCTTTTGTATGCAACTGGATTCGTGGACAGCTGGGTTATCCCTGCCTTCTTTCTATGCTCAACTTCCTGGTTCTGAATTTGTAAGTGGAGAAAAAATTGGTTATCCGCGATGCCCAATGCCACTATTGACAGGACTGCAACGAACCTCAAAAGCAAGCAGAAACCGTTCCACGATTTGTAAGTTAAACCCTCATTACTACAAAAAGGTAAATTGGCTCTCCGGTGTGAGGTAAGTAACATACTTTTTTGTTCGTTATTCTTTTTTTTTTTTGCTGCAATGATAGGAATTAAGATTTTGTGAACCTCCACGATGATTCTTGTATGGCAGATATGAATTTCGACTGTTGCAAAACACGGTTTTCTAAAGTTCGACAATGATTTCAAAATTTTCATTTTTTTCAAAAATATTTTCGTATTTTTAAGTAATGTGAACTTCTTTGAAAGGCGGGATCGGGTCGTTTGTTTCCGAAGTTAGTTTTATGAATCCGAGAAAGCTGACGAAATTGATCTCCTTTGAATATTGGTAGTTGAAAATTGAATTTGGCTTTTGTCAACATTTTTGTCTCACGTTCCCCTCGTGGTTGTCCCTTACGGTTTCGGTACTCCCCCGGGGTCTGAGGGAAGGAGTCGCCACTGATCTTGACTGATATACAATGGAATCATCCCTGAGTGAGATACATTCCAAGTTCCGAATTCGAACTCTTCTACTGGTCTTTCGTGATGAGTAGCTCAACAGATTCTGGGTTATATATATTGTTTAATTGGTATTAATTTCCTCTTCCAAGGGCTAAAGCGACAAGTATGAAACATCCGGAGGATAGAATTATTAGGTAAAATTACTTCAGGTTTATAGTTATTCGTTGCAATGCAAAGGAATATGATGCCCCAGCCCCCCCTATCCAACCCTGGGTCTTGTCTGGAATGCGTGCAGAACCTAAAAATGCGTGTTCCTACACTGTTGGATCGTGAAATATTGTTACGTACAATAATACTACCGCCACTCATTTTAAGAAGGCAGCTTGATGTCTCATTAAGAATCTATGAATGGAATCATATTTCCAATCGTTGTTTTATCCCCGATTTGGATATTGGCAGGTGGAAAACAAGTCTGCCACTTCTCTGTACTGAAGAGAGAATACAAAGGGGTGAAACGTTAGGCACACAATCGAATCGAATTCTCGGTTAGGACCAGTTTTTAACAGTTGCGCAGCTAATTTGATTAACGTTCGTATCTTTAGACTTCTCGGATACCTCCCCCGAAAAAACCCTAGAACGTAAACATCGAGACGGTAACGTTGTCTAATTGCTAACGTGCTCCGCGGTCTTTGAACCACGACGAACCGACAAACGCATAATTCTGTCATAATAAGGTTACGGGGGAACCAGTCATCCGGTCCAACGGTCCGAATAAATGTCGTCTAGTGGTTTGATCCCCTTCCAGCCTCTCCCGGGCCCCGGCCGACTGTTTTTCCTTCAGGCCGTTGAATTCCTCGGAAAAATCAAAAGCTCATCCGACCAAATAACGAGGAAACCCGGCTTAAAAGCGGGCGACTGACCGACAACAGGTGACTGGCACCCCGTGAAAGCGAGGAAATTAATACTTTCGGAGGTCGGCGGGAGGGGCGAAGGCCCATTCATCGTGAGATGGCGGATCAATCGTGGTTTGAATAAGAGTGCAGTTTGACAGATATATCTTGACTAAGGAGGAATAGTTTCGTTCTTATCACGTTGCCTGGGCATTTTACACTTGAAATCAGCTTGCAGAACGTAGAAACTTAAATCTTTCCCCAGTAAACTGTTTCGTTACTCCAAGTATCCACCAGAGTTACTTAGAATCGTCGTTAATTATTTCCGCTCCAAAAATCTAGTATCAAATAGGTATCTTGGCTGCACATACTAAATGGAGAGACGATGGGGCCTACGCACAAAGCTCCATGGTTACTGTGTGTAACGGGTAGCTGGCAAGTGTAGAAAATGAGTTAGGGGGTGGACATCGAAATCCTGAGCTCATGGCATTTTCCGATGTATTTACTGAAAGAGTGGGGATGTGGAAGGGAATTTCCCCTGGAACAGACACCGAAAAACTCATTCCTGCTGATTTTGATGCCAAAATACATCCTTATAACTTCAAACATGACACGAAGGGGTATGTTCTCGCATACGACAATGCCTGCAAAACGCCAGTCTGCATGTATTGCAGCTCTGTTGCTCTAATTCTACAGCGGATAGACCGGCAATCTGAATGCGATAGGACCACTGGAACGATAGAATGATGTTTGGTGGATTTTATTTCCGCATACACAGACCGATATATTGATATTTGAGCACTGAGGGCCGATTGTAGCATAACTCGCACATCCCTCGCAAAGGTCATAAAAATCGGATGAAAATTAGGATCTGGGGACACAAAGACAGACAAAAGAACACATTCAGATGCACATAAAATTAAATTTGCTCAGAATGGTCTAAAATACAAAATAGGTGCGAGTTGACATTTTCATTTTCAGCAAAAAAAAATTGTTCATCTCCAAAATTGAATACAAAGCATCCTTCACCTAAAGGTGGACTTGTAAGCAATAATCCAATGAAAATTTAATTCGTTGGAGCCACCCATTACAATTCTAATGATCTCAGCTAAATATATTCAAAATCTTTAAAATGGACACCAACCCAACATGTGTATTCAGATGAACGACCAGCGGCAGCTTTGCGTTAGGGACAGCAGGGTGTATTCGAGATCGTCGCAAATCCTTACAAGAATAGTACATCGTGGATGGCAAATTTGTCAGAATATTGTTTTGTCTACAGCTATGAAATTTGGATTTTTGACTTAGGTATAATCTGTGTACATCTATCGGGTATTTGACGTTTATTCCTGACTACGGATGTGTCAATTGGCTTGAGCTTTGTTTACTCGCCAAGTCCACTCCCAACTCAGATCGGAGGCAACCTGGCCGCTTTTGGCGAGACGGCTCCAGTCAGACAGTGAGGAATTTCGGCGTAGGGCTAGCGAGGCATATAAAGGAGTTTCGACAGTTGAACCCCAATGTTGACAGATACCGTGTTGACAGATTCAGATGAACTGTTCATCTCGAGCGAGCTCCGTCACAGCTGAGCCGGCCCCGGGGTCGTTACGAGTTGGATCCACCTGAATGAGTTCCAGAGGTCGCTTCCCTGCTCTTTCTTTCTGTTAGGTGACGCCTCTCCGAAGACTTGGCAGGAATTGCGCGTTTTGTTAGTGTTTTTTCCTCGCATTTTAAGAAACGAGAGGTGTTTAGAAATTGGCAGAGTGAACTCAATACAACGGGCAAACGTGTTTCGACATTCTCAGTACTTGCAGAAGGAGTCTATTTATACAAAAAGTTAGTGAATTTGACTTTTGACTCGTTGTGACTTATAAGATAGAGCATGTAGCTTAGAGACAAAGCACGGCAGATGCAGAACACCTTCTAAACTCGATTGAAGACGAAAATCGGGGACAACTGAGGCACGCAATGGATCGCTTGAACCTGCAGCCAAATTAAGAAGTGGGGGATCAAAACAAATCCTCAGTACCTAAGTTAAACATTATTCTGAATCAATTCCCATACATTAAAAAAGTAACTGACAGTCAAGTAGGACGTCATTTCCTAGTACCTTCGGGCGCCGAACCTATTGAAATGTGTCCCTGGTCAGTCCGAGCTCATCTGACAAATAAAACCCAACTTCTAAGAGTGAAAATATTATAAAATGGTATAAATTTCCATTTTTTAATGGCTAATTCGAATTTTCAAATACCTACTAGTTTTCTTGTTTTGTCGAGCTGTCAGTCAAGGAAAGTTATGCAGGAGAGGGGAGCTCTAAAATAATAAATCTTTTTTGAATAATTCCCATTTTCTTGAATGATGCATTATGCCATTTTAGGTAAAGAGATTGAGATTTTTGGAATGGCTGAATTTTTACGGATCTGTAACCTATCTCAGTCGATTTTGCGTACATATCCAGGAAATGACTTGCCACTTGCCCATGTCAGTTGAAAGCCTCTAAAATTCACGTTCTTGACCTGTTCTGAGCCGTAACATCTGTGTGTGGGATGATCGGACTGGTTAGTAGTCATTACCAATTAGACCTCAAGTGGAGTCCATAATAAAATAGCGGATGTTTTACATCAGTTCTAAGGCCCTTCAAGGTCGTACGGCTGACGGATGCGGCAGCTTTTGACTCCACAAACCCAATTGGTGGGGAGGTTATAAAATATTTTTGGTACAGGATTACAATGGTTCATTACTAAAAATGATTTAACCACTGGAAAATAGTAATAAAATGTAACAAATTAAATTCAAATGAAGCCAAAGAAATGTGTCCGCACTTGGAAAATTGAATTGTAACAAGACGACGAGCACTTTTGAATAAATTGACCCGAGTCAAAAAATGTAATTACAGCCAAAAGTCGTAAAAATTCGTCGCAAATGAAATAAATATTTTAAAATGTCAACAAACGTAATTATTGAATAATTATTATTAACAGAAACTTGCGAAGCTCCAAAGGACAAAGGAAATTCTGTTAATCGATTGCGCAGGCGGTATTTCAAATTTTCAATGCCCCACTTGGTAGGAGGGTAACACCGTTATTCAAATCCATTCCGATCTCCACAAAAGTGTCTAGTTGAATTTCATCAGAAAACGCTGTGGCTCATTTCGGCCGATAGTTGAGTTTCATCAGAAAAAGTTCGGCAGCTACCGAAATAACGCTGGGAACTTATTGGTAATTGATGCATGTATCACAGGGGTACAACCTATATGTCCGGTTTTTATATGATCTAGCTCATATATACAGTGTTGATTCGACTGTGTCAATAAAACATGGAGTGAAAGTACATGTAAACTGTAGCAGACTGCCATCAACGGCATCTTTTTATCTCAATCCGTTCCCGAGATGTAATTTTTAAGGTTGTTTCTTTTAGAAAACGACGTTTGTGTGGAATGGGACCCATATTTCTCCCATTTGAAACCACTCTTTTGGGAATTCCGCCACATTTTCGGGATTCAATGTAAAATTTTCTATTCGGTTAAAGCTCAAACATAATGAAAATCGGATTTCTAAAAACCGCAACTGCAGGTCAAACAAAATTTTGAAAATCAAGTTTTTTAAAACACTTTTATGTGTTTGAAAAACATGTGCTGGACACACGTGTGGCAAATTTTATCAAATTTTAAACCGTTTGTTCAACTTTGCGATTTCGTATGGGTTTTATGGATAAATTCAAGGTTGAAGGAGAAAAACAATAGGCACTTTCAAAAATACGAGTAGGCTACCTCATTAACAAAGGGATTCTCAATTTTCTCGTGTTTATCATCTTAGTGATATGATTATCCTAGTGTCTTATCTAAAACATTTACTTGGGATCTCATAAACATAGTATGTTTATGAAATCCCAAATAAGCACACTCCGTTCATACTTCCCCAACATAATGAGTTACAGCGAAAGAGGAAAGCCTCCCCGTAAATAATCCTTCGGTGAAGGGTTAGCGCCAGTCGTTCAAGATTTTGAAAAATAGAGGAAAGGAAAGGTTACTTTTCTATTCTGAACAACAACCATGATGAATGGAATAGAGACTGAAGTTTGAAACTGAGTTTTTTCTCCCAGTGATCGATGTTTCAATGTTGAACTTGAAGCTAATGGAATTGAATTCGGTGGAAATTAAACTTCGAGGAGGCGGGAACTGTTGTTCGCTTAATCGAAAATTTCTGTTAGTTTTATGAAGAGAACGGATGCCTGACTATTTGAGTACACTTTTGGAGGTTTGAGAGATTATAGATCTAACTTGACGAACGAAAAACACCGGATTCTTCCTCTGGTTTTTCATTTTCTTTCTTCCAACGCACTCTCTGTGATTTTTAATAACTAATGATAAATAGAGAATTATACGTAAAAAGAATCGTGTTAGACTTAATTTAAAAGTAGAAGGCGCAAATTCGCTTGATGGTCGTTGTTTATGAACACGAATATTGCACAGTTCTTGGCAAATTTTGTAATTGTTTGTCATAATAGAAGCAGATTCTCTCTCTCTCTCTCTCTCTCTCTCTCTCTCTTCTCTCTCTCTCTCTCTCTCTCTCTCTCTCTCTAATTCTCTCTCTCTCTCTCTGTCTCTCATGAAGAAAATCTCTCTCTCTCTCTCTCCTCTCGAATCTCTCGCGATCCCAAACGTACACTTATTATTGCCTTCTTTAGGGGTGATGTGCTACGAGTCAATTTGAGACTATGCTGCGTAGGACGATTGTATGTTGTTCATCCTTTATTCAAGCAATCAAGATATATTTCGTTTCCAAGTCAAATTCAGAATTGTTCATTTCCATTTCAGAATACTTCTCAACAGTAATAACCTCAGGTGTTTCAACACCGGGCCTTCTTCAATGAGGTAACCTTGGTAAGATAAGTTTCCTGCTTTTTATGATCGTCATTCGGATGTACGTTGATAATTTTTATACATACTACAGAATGTCTATGAGTTCGATCGTTTGCTTGAAACTCTATGACCATTTGATGTACACAATAACCTGACTTGATGAACAAATGCAGTGTTCTCATGTTCTCCCCTTCAATTCGGACCATAAACCGGTGCTGAAATTTTCAAATCTGTCAACAGGTTGCGGTAGAAAAAACCAGCATTGCTTCTTGCAGTTTTGCGTTTTACTGCATAGTTTAACACAACACTAACGAGGGAAAAATAGGGATCACACAAAAATGAATCATGGGAATCGATTAAGGGTGGCAGGCAGGTCTGCGTTCGGGTCATCCCTCCCCCCCTGGTTCAACTCCAATAGACATCCCTCTTCTGACGAACCCCGTCTTCAAAGGGACGCCCTAAAAACCCCAGGGAGCCGTGTTTTGAGTCAATCCGACCATTTTGGTATATTATTTTCAACCGTACCGGAAAAAGAGTTTTTGAGGGGCAATGAACCTAATTTCGATATCAATCCATATTTTAATCCCAATCTACTGTAATTCTGGATTCCGAATTTACACCAATTTACTCCCAACGAATTGTGACGTTTACCAACGAGAAAAAGTTGACAGTATCTCACTAACATTATTATTCGGATGATGGGCAGTCTTGAATTGATAAGGAACTTGTTAACACTACACTTAAAAACATACCAATATAATGGAGCAAAGTTTAACGGCGATCGATTATACGGCATAACTGTTGAGATGTACAAGATCATATCAAAATAATAATTCATACAACGTTACACTGAGCAATAACCCTGAAATAATTTACTGTATTATAAGTGAATACAAGAGTAGGAAGTCAGTGGCAACAGTTACTGTTTTTGCTGTAGTTTCGATTAGATGGTTTTCGTGATTCTCAACATCTCACGCATTTTCGTTTTGCACCCGTTTGGAAGCAATTTTAGAATATGGCCCAGCGTCTTATACTTTGCGATAATCCACTTCTTTTTGATCACCAACTCGATAATGAACCTCGAAAGAACTGCGTATTCACATGCGCTGGTGGGTCTTAGCCGGACCATCAATATTGTCACAAGCTGCGTTTTTTTCGATCTTTCGTGTTTGTCTCTTCTACTACGCCACAATTCATTGGTATCAATGCGTAGAAATTTGCAAAAATACGATTCGCACGGTTTCGCTCGAAAACCCAAGTCCAAAAAGTGGATTGCAATAGCGAAACATTATTTCTTTCCAATCTCACTTTTCATTTACCAGTTTGTAAACCTTAAACCCCCCAGGGATTTCAACAATTTTTCCATTCGGATGATCATAATCCGTGTGTTGCTTTCTTCCTCGTTTTCAAGATTTGGTTCTTCTTTCATAATGCTAGAGATTGTCTGGTTCTTGAAGGAGGTAGAGCAGCGCCTCGCACAGCTCCAATTCGTTGAAGTACCTCTGCGATTGAGACTGTTCAATACTTTGAGAGAAATTACTAAAAACATAAACTCTTACTACCAATTTGCTATATTTTGCCACATTAATATTTTTAATGTCGCATCAGTAATATACTTATATTCCATCATAACTCGACCTTACTCCTTCATCTCGCTATTTGATCTTCGCACGCTAGCTAATTCAGTGGCACAGTTGGCCACATTGTTCATCGTTTGTTACACTTTCTACACTACAGCGATAACAGCGAAATCATTAAATTTGCAAGTAAGTATTGAAATGAAACAGGCCGTAATTAGTGAGTAATTATTATTCTGTTTTAGAAAATTCTTTTCGAACAATCTACGCCGTTTTTGAAAACGCCAATCGATTGTTGGGTCGTAAGGTCTCCTCAATGAATACGTCTGAGTCAAGCTTGAGACAGTCCAAACACGATCGATTTTGGCACGTTATTTTCAACCAACCTTTGCAATCAACATTAAAAAAATGCTCTCCTACTCATGTTCGGAAATCGGTTAAATTTACTCATTAATTCCAAAAGTTCCAGCCACACAGCAAGTTCGTAAAAGTGCATTCGTCAGTTATTGGTGTTTTGTTTAGGGTTTTAAGTATCTTTTGTGCAGATATTTGTACATTTTATGGCGATTACATCTTAGTTCATTTTTTTTTTAGAATGAACGTTTGTAATCGAACGAGAAAACCCCAATCCAACCCCTCCCCCTCAAAATTTATTGGTTTACGTTTCATGACAGGTATATTTCCAAAATCGGATACACGAAAAATGCGTACCACTCTCCCGAAACTAAAGGATCAAAATTTACGAAATTGATCTTAAAACCATGCAGGAGTTATGATCAATCAATTCAACGGATCAAGTGACGATTTTCATTAAGAATGGAATCATTAAAAAATTGAAATCTCAAAAACTTTCGGAATAAGGAGGCATTTAGTATACTAATTTAGGACTTCGCTCTGAAGCTAGTTTTATTCAATAGAGAGACGCCTCGACGAATTGATTCTGGGTGAGTGGGATAACCCAAAGTAACTGATATTAAATCCTTTCCAAACCATTCTAAGCTCAAATTTGCGAGAAAAAAACGGCACTCGTAAGTCAGTGTGTGTAGATGAGGAATGCCAGCTTGCAATGCTCAAACGATTTTTGTCTATATATATTACTCAATATTTTATCTCTCCCTTAGTAACTAAATTCGTCTGTTTGGGAGCGATCTTCCTCAAGTTGCGAACCAGTGGTGTAGGATATTTCTCAGGGGTTATTGCCAGGCATTCTTTACATCATCTACCCGCATTCCTATTCAGAAAATTTTGCTATTTTAAATGATGTTAATTTTACATTAACCCGATTGGTCTCATTCGATTCTGGGAACTAATTTCTATCTTAATCAAACAAAAACCTATCATCTTACCTACACCAGAAGTATTTGAGTTAACAATTAAAAAAAAAATACATACTTCAAATCTTGATTATCATTCCTTAGAATGGGTCGATGCCGCTGTAGGACGATCATCGTCAATCCATACGTCATTATTGAAACTATATTATTTCAAGTAATTTTGGCAAAGTAGTTTCGGAGAAGAGCTCTGGGAGTTCGGTGGTTTTAGAACGAGCCTCTTCCGACATTCCTAACATGAGACAAAAACGCTGCATACAAATCAATTTCAGATCATTCTAAAACCGAATTAATGAAAAAAACGGAACGTGTAAGTCTGGGAGTATCAGTAACTGTTTGTGTTTGTGTATTTTTGTCGGAAATTTTGCAGTCCATAACCGATGTTAATGATGAACATTCAAGAAGATCAAGAAGATTATCGATCCCAATTTCACCCTAGTTGTGCGAAACAACTCTAAAAACACTGAAGAAATTAATAGGGAAAAACCGAGGTTTTTGTTGGCAAATTTTGTCAACGATATGGCATATTTCTCAATGGGTTTTCATTATGCTTAAATTTCAGACTAGTGGTACAACAAACGTCGGAAATTTTGAATTTTCTGGTAGGCGGGTATTTTCATGTCAGGGGGAGAGGTGGAGGGGGTAATAGACAACCGATTCAATATCTTCTCACACTCATATACTACCGATTTTTTAAATTCTATTTCGTCCGATTGAGAACATTCGTGTTATTCTTAAATATATTTAAGATCCTTCTAGTATAATTAAGCAAGACTTTTCATATTTTTCATTATGAAAGAGTTGTATAGTGTGAATATGGAAGTGCACTTGAAAAACTTCAAGGTGAAAATTACTTCAGAACATCAAATTTGATTGGGCACTGTCACATTGTGTAGAGCTCTTGCTGATGAAATAAACGATATTTATCGGCAAATCCGGATCGATAAATGACAACCTTTAAAATATTCTTTGATGACAACTGATGATGGTTTGGAGCAGTCGTAAGTAGTATGTCAGACAGCGAGTAGTGTGTACATGCATAATGAATGGCTTTTACAATACGATTGCGATGAAACTAGTGGTTTTAAATTTTATTTTTCGTAATACTCAAGTGGGAAGTTGGTAAATCCGCTGCAAAACTGCAAATTTGTGTTCATAGATGGTCTTCGAAGTTCTGAATATTTCATTCTTTTTCGGTCTCCACCCTTTCGGATCCAAACGGAATATATTTTTTAAAGTTTTGTATTTTACAATAATCCATTTCCATGTTATTTACAAAACCATATTTTACTTCTCAAAGAACTCAAAAGCTGTTACTTCTTGGGGTATTGGAATGCGCGTTGATGTTATAACAAGTAGTATTTTGTTCAATATTTCTTGTGTGACTCTTGTACTTCTTCACAAATCGTTACAATCGTTGTGCAGGAATTTAAGCCAATTGGATTCGAAAATGATCACTCTGAAATCCACTCCCGAAATGACTATTGCATTGACGAAACACTATTTTTTGTACTTCTCGACTTTCGTTTACCAGTTAGTGGTGAAATACTATGTGAAATCTGAAGGCTTCACAAAACTCTCGTTTCAATCAATTCTGAATCAGCTGTTACACCCTCTCGTTTTCCCTCCCTTTGGATCCTCTCTCGTGATGCTGGAAATGATCTGGTTCGTGAAGGAGATAGAAGCTCGCATCGAGCGGCTCAGATACGTCGAACTACCTGCCCGTTTGCGTTTATTTAATATTTTGAGAAAAACAGCTCGCAACATAAACTCACACTATCATTTTGCAGTTCTTTTTCACAAATTAATTTTCAATGTGACAACCGTGCAGTACTTCTACTTTTTAATAACCAGAAAGGCTTCCATTCTCACGCTGTTCGGTTTCAACAAATTCGCAAGATCGATAGCTCAGCTGGCTCCGACGATTTGGACGTCATTTTCCTTTTATTCCGTAGCAAGAGCAGGGGAATCCTTGAATTCCAAGGCTAGTATTGAATCAAACAGAACTCGACATTATGTTTTCTAATTGATTGTCGTTCTATAACTACGATACTCTAAACTTGTTGAATAATTTTATTTAGGAGACCGTTTTTAGCATATTACAAAACCTTGAGTTGGTAAGATTTCAAGAGTAGTGACATCGATATTTCGGGAAAACTGAACCTCCTAGCATTCTTTACTGAAAAATAATTTAGAGCGGGAAAGTGAGTTGTTCGTGTATTGAAAAGTTGACTTATCAGGACCTTCAAATATCTTACCCTGACGATAGACTGTCCGTTTGAAATCATGCATGCCAGGAATCAGTGAGTGCGCTAAACCACCTGATCGATTCAAGTACGACAATCATAGACAATACCAACTATACTTTTGGTTGGAATATGTGCTGTTAGAGCATTTTTGTGCACAGAAACAGTGATCTTCTCAACCAATAAACTTGTTACAGTAGTTAACCGGGGGGTTAACAGACTTACTTCTTCTGCCCGAAGCCCAACGATACAACTTGCAGGGAGAAGGGGGAGAGCCATCCACCAACTTGCAATTTTTTCTTGCAAGAACCTTCATGAACCTTGCATTGAACCTTCATGAGTTCAATCTCTTGTGGAATGCAGAACAGTGATGCTTTGCTTTGTGCCGGTGCATTAGACACTGCATCTGTGGCATCTGGGGCTCCCTTCTTCCTAGGTACCATTATGAGTAGCACAATCCTGCAGGAAACCCAGCAAAAGCCAAGTTATTCTCCATACAGCGCACCCTAGGCCTAAAACGTACAAAATACCAGTTTAAGCTTATATAGAAACCAGTAGGCATTATTTTTTCTACCAAAAATCATGTTGAAGGGACGCTTTGATATTATCATAGCTGGAGAGATGATGACTTGAAGGCCACAACCTCTGCAGAAACTGTGATCTTCTTTGTCATATCAGTATACTGTTATGGAGAAGCCAGTAGTCATCATTCCCTCTGCTTGGATCATGTTTCTGGTCGACATAAGGCGCTATAATTAAAGAAAAGCGGCAAGATCTTCCAAGGATTCGGTTAATATAGAATTCCTTAATTCAAGCAACTCTCTACGAATCGGCATACCGTGTGGTAGAGATACGCCTGAATGAACACGCTACGGTAATCTTTTTAGCTCTGGTTGGTGTAGATTTCATCCCTAGGAAAGGGTAACTAAACAAATCAGTCGCCTCCTTATTACATCCTTCATCGTAGCTTTTGAGGGAAAAATCGTAAAGTACGTCATTAAAAATATATTGACCTACTGGTTTTAGGAGTCATATCCCATTCGGTGAAGGAAGTCCATAAGAAGTCTGACCTCCTTACTAAGAGATGCATATTTACCCACTCGGGAGATTCAATTATCTCTGAAATTCGTTACAAGTTGCTCATCCCTTCCTCCGCTGCAGGTATGATGTAATGTGTTGCCACTTTGAACGCGTCGATCGACGAACTACCTGTCTTTTCTGTTTATGTTGTTCGTGCCCATTTGGGTTGCCCCTACCTTGTTTCCAGGATCAACTTCATAGTTTCTCATTTTCGTGCAAGTGTTTTTCTCGATGGAACTTACTTCAACTATAAACATCCTTTCCACCCCTCACCAGAATCTTATTTAGCGTCAAACCATTAAATCAAGACGATCCCGAACTGACTATTTCACTTCTTCTGTACCTCCATATCGAGCGGTGTTTTTGCAATCAATTACAGTTGGTACGCGGGTTTAAAATTTAACATTCTTCCTATTGGAATCTGTCAAATTTATAATCGCCCCTATGATAATAATTAATAATTATATCCTGAGAGAAGAATTCATTAACAAAATGTGTAACGTCCTTTTTTTAGGCAGACCAATTTCACAGAAATTTGTACGACAGCTGTATGAACGATGTAACAGGCAAATACGTGAATGATGTAAGTATATCTATATACATGTAATGAAGTGTAAGTTTATAAATTTGTACAGATAAATATGGGAGGACTGGGTTTAAGTGGGCAGCATAGCTCCTCCACAATGGGACTTTCTTGGGGCTAATCTGATTTGGAGAGGATTTCACCGAAATTCCCAAATGTCGCATTTTGTCTCTGATTTCTTGAGTTCAACCAAGTTTCACGTTTCTGAATGCTGATTTCATTATTATGAACAGCTTGAGAAATAAATCTAGTTCATCTTTCAACTATCATTCAATGAAGCAAATCCTGGCCATTGTATCGAAAATCACTCTTGTGTCGAGGTTCTCTCTCATTTTTTTAAGCAGTTATACGATCCGATGGGAATAATCTATTGTTCAGGGAATGTAGTGATCCGGGAGATCACTTAACATTTTGTGGAAACGAATCACCCAAGCTAACTCTCAAAGGAGCACGCGATGTACAATTAAAATGAAATCTGCGTACGATACACACATGCATACACTTCTATTGACCTTTATTTGTATTACAACCATCTAGAGGAATATATACACAATTCTGGGACTTTTCATCACAATTGGTGAATGTTACAGATGTATTTCTCAAGCGAATAACATGATCTTTCCTCCAATTGCATTCGTATTTTAAACTAATCGGGGTATTTTATGGCGATAAATTGTTGATTTTGATTATCCCTGTAAATCCAACTGTGGTGAAATCTTTAGGTTACGAAGAATGGTAATCCTCGGAAGTCCCGATCATTTTATTTCATCTGCATTCTACAGTAATTATGGACAGTTTGGCTCGGGATAGAAATTGACTACAGACCTACCCACAGGAAATCAAAATTCTTCAGGAAATTTTTAATTGCAAAAAACAAAAAAACTTGATGTCGGATGATTGAAACAAATGCATAGGCTTCTACTTAACAAATACATAGCTTCCTTGATGACCTCTGTGATAAAAAGACAACTCCAGCATAGTTTGGCAGCTACTTATCCTTTCAACTTGCTATATGACTTGTAAGGTGTCCTGAAAAAAAGTTGTATGTACCTACCCACTAACCTTAAAGATTATTCTTCAGCCGCAGGTCAAGATACATCTCGCTTATTGGGAACCGCTTCAGATCACGATTTGCAAAATGTTCACCCTCAATCCAAAATTGATCCAACAGGTAATTCATCGCAAAGATTCTATAAGGTACATAATATAATCTGAAACTTGTAAGATAAGTAGGAAGCTGGCAAACTTTGGATTTCTGATTAATGATGAAGTTTGGTCATTCAATTTTGCAAAACTCAATGTATGTACAAAAATGTAAATGGCAGTGTTCACCAAACTACTGGATAATTGCATTGAAAAATAAACTAACGACGTCCTCCATGTTTTTGTTTTATTTGGTGTTACTAACAAGGAGTATCCACCTATAACGCTTGCAATACCAGCAAAACATTTCAAACTGTGGCCATGTTGGGTGCTTAAGTTAGATGTAATGTAGGTGTGGAATCTCATATACAGATGAAAAATGAACAAATTTTTGAACCGCTGAAAAAAAAGAAAATCTTTTCTAAGATTTATGTTTTTTCTCTAACTATCGATCTTGAGTCACTGAAATGCCCATAGCTACTCTCTATAATAAATTTTGGGAACACCGTTTGGAAAAGCGCCAAATTTCCAATCTCCTTGGGACAAAATTAAAAAATTGTAACATAACTAAAATGGTTAAAAATGATTCCGAAAATCAAATATTGAGAATTCATGCAAACGCTACTCGCCGCGGTTTTATTTAGCCCATAATAAACAGGGTGTTCTCCTCTTTACCGTCTCAGCTTTCCAAGGGTATGGAACAAAACCCTTACTATGCAATTTAGAATAAAAATTAAATTTTAGTTGGAAAAAACGTAGATTTTAACGGAGAAGTGAATGTTTTCTTTCAAAACCCACTTGCTACAGAAAAATGATTTTGAAACCGGAATTTATGTATCTCCTTTCGTTGAACCGTATGGTGACTCTCTCGGGTCTTTTCTTTCAACAAATAAGATGAGATTTTCCGACCTTTTCCCCAAAATAATGCCTCAGGGGCAACTGTTGGAAAATGGCTCTAAATAGATCCTCAGAGTTTGATAAACATTGATCGAAACACACCATATATATGAACGTGTTATATTTAAAATTGTGTTTCAACAGAAGAGCCGTCTATGAAATTGCCGTTCTACATTCATCAACGATTTGTCAAATACCATATTTTCAACGTCCTTTTGGCAATTCTCTCGGATATTAATTAAATACAGCTCAAGAAAGAATCCCGTCAAAAGACTGCTAATTGAACGAGCACGTTATTAAATTGGTTAATGTTACTTCAACTCTGATCTGCAAATGAAACCTATATCCCCATAATATCACATTTTCTTCTTCGTTTGCATGAAAACCAGGTCGGCAAGACAAGCGAGCGACAAACTATTGCACTCTATTGTTAAGTAGGTAGCTTCTTTTTTAAATTTGGAAGCCATGGAATTATATTATTATTACACATTTTGTCTTTTTACAGGCAATTGAAGCAACAGCGACGTACCTGATCGTTCTCCTACAATACAAATACTTGTAGTTTTATGAGCTGTTAAGGCGGGAATTAAGAAAATCAAATTCTAAGTACAGTTATACGAGTCTCATGAAAGTGAAATAATATCAATCTTCTTCAAACTGTACTTGTACCATAAGTAGTTTTGTTGTGAAGATGTCGAATGCTTATTTGACAATATTTGGATACCTACTATAGGTATTACTGATCTTGGAGTTTGCAGAAATGTGACGGCTGTAAAATATATGAGATATGATTGAATAGAAATGTGGAATGGGGATATTCTTTACTATCGCCTCTATCTGGTGTGGGTTCGAAGAAGCTGATGCTATCATAATGTTAAAACTCTGGGCAAACCTCTGCAAGGGAAAGTTGTTGGCTAGCTATAGCTGACCTGGAGCTCGGCAGAGGGCGCTACAATTGGTTTCTTTAACGATCCCAAGAAACCCGTTTGATGGAGTTAGCCCACTATTTTCCTGGAGTTGTAGGTACTGTCTCCAAATTCTCCATTCATCAGCCCGATTTTGAAAGAAGCAATCAAACGGGTTTGAAAAACTGTAGATAAATGTTTTATTCGTTACATTCTTGTTAAAAAGCTTACTAGAAGATCGTTTTCGACAACACGTTGCGAGTTAACCGATTGTTACGTACCTCATTGCCCAATGGTCGATAGATGAAGCATCTGTAAAAGTTGTTATCAAACTTGAATAATTCAATTAAAGTAATATTCTACAAACGAGTATTTCACCAAGACAATACCATTCAATATCAATAATGAATCCGGAACCATTGATGAAGATTAAAATGGATCTTATCATATTTTAAGGTAGAAACCAACCTAATAATCACCAAGTACACGAAGTTCTAGGTAAAAACTTTATTTAAAGCCAAAAAGCCCTCCTATCGTTTTTTTTTTTTTTTTTTTTTTTTTTTTCAAACCACTGGTAATGAGTTATTTTACTCTTCCTGTTTTTAAGTTTACCAACCAGAGAACTTCTAAAAAACACAATTTTCTATCGTTCTAATTTGATGTGATGGAGTGATACATATATCCTGGTTATCATTGAAAACTAGAATGTATCTGAAGCGGATACAACGTGAGGTAAGGAATAAGATTTGTAAAAATATCGTTTGGAAATGGATAGACCAAACCTGATAACGAGATTTAAAAATTATTCTAGGCGTGTGATTCCTTGCCGATACTATAAAAACTGAAACTCATCACTTGTTAAGCTGACTTGACTGGAGCGACACACTGTGATGTTATTCTACCTAATTTTTACAAATTCAATTTCATTCAATAGTAAACCATTGTAATCGCTCTTGAAAAAAAATTTTTACCCACCTTGAAAATTCCATGGTTTACGATTAGAAGAGTGTAGAATCCAAATCTGCAATAACAAATTTTCCGTCCGTCCGCCGTACGCTGTACGCACAATTTCTCCCAAACTGCTGGAGCAAAAAACTGAAATTTTCAGGAAAAATCAATATTGGTTCGACAACGCCCCAATTCTTGAGCCAGCTCTCTCACTTAATTTGAAGTTCCCTTTAAGGGTTGTCAAAGTTTTGTAAGATCCCTAAAAACCTCAAAAAAGTCAAGGCGGCCTAAATTTAGACTTGCATTGATGAGGAATCGAATGAGCCCTTCCCCAGCTCCGTAGCTCAAACCATTCCCGATGTATGGCCCGATTTATGGTGCCATCATTTGCGTTATTTTGGCTTATTATTGTTTTTGTTTTGATAGCAGTAACCTAGTGATGTAGAGATGTAGTAATGTTGATACTGGAGTGAACTCCTAAAAGGCTTTGTAGCCGAAACACGGGTTGAAGCATACTGATATGTATGAAACGCTGCAAATTCTTTCACTGGGGTTTAATTATTCAATTGGCTTGAGTTCATGATTTGAATTTCTACTAAGCTTTGGAGTATGCGTGTTTCACAGGTGAAAGAGCGATTATTGAATTTCAGGAGATATGCATAGAGCACGTAAATCTATTCTGAACCAAAATATCTATATGGATTGATCAGTTGATCATATTTGTGTGCCTCCTGAAATTCAATAATCGCTCCATCACCTTTGAAACACGCATACTTCAAAGCTTAGTAGAAATTCAAATCATGAACGCAAGCCAATTGAATAATAGACCCCAGTGAAAGAATTTGTAGCGTTTTTATCTGAATTTCATTAATTTAGTTCGCTAGTTTCGGAGGAAACGTTCGGACAGCGGACATACCTATTTTTTTCATTTCATTTTAGGTGCTTATACATTGAAACGTAAAACAACAATTGGTGTCGGGAGGAGGTTTTTATTTATTAATTTGTTATTGTTATTATTATTTTTATTTGTCAATCACAAAGATTTATTCATGCAAATAACTACTCTAAATTGATAATATTTATTATTATTTTGTTTCCGTTTTGTAAAAAATACAGGCGTTTCGTAAATATCACGAAACTGAATGCCGCATTACGTCACTCACCGTAACGTTTTCCCTTGCATTGAGTTTCAAATGAGTTTTAAACTTTCATCAAGTAATAGAGAAGAAAAGTTATGGACATTATTTCCAGTATTGCTGTTCTTATTCAGTTGGTTTGATACTAAGAACTAAGTTGTATCGTATGAAGAACTGATGATATTTAGTAAAAATATTACTTGAACGGGTTAGGCTACTGCTTCAAAATTATCTGATATGATGTCCTTGGACTAATTAATCTACGAATCATATTTGTAGCATATCTTGTTTGAAAAGTGTCATTTTTGTTTTAGGTGAGTGAAAAGAACTTCTTGTTTGGTAAACCCACTGCTTAACGAAGGAAAGTAGGAATTTGTTCCTTCATTTTTCCTTACTGGAAAAACCCTTTGATATAAACTGCTATGAAGTGAAATTTTCCCGGAAACCAGGTGAGGGGGCGACTTACAGAGAAAAAACTAAGTAGCTTTTCGTTAAGGGTTGGAGATAAGCAGCGTCGAGGGACGCCAAGAAGGGAGATGGGATGCAAGAAGATATCAGCCTACTTACAGTTTTTTCAGTAAATAATATTACCTTCAATAATTACCTTCAGATGGTCGTACAGATGGAAACTTGTTACGAGAATTGAACGGCATCTAACCCAACATTATTTCAGAGAAAACCTACTAGCATGAAATTAGAAAGAAAATATTAATTGGTCAATACAAAAATTTATAAAGCAAACAGTGATAAGTTCACTTACATATACGTACACCACCAAGTTGAAAATAAAATTTCATTGATTACAGGAACTGCATAATCATACAGCAATAGTAATGTATTTGTATTGACATAAATGAGGACAAAAAATTAAAAAAACCTAATAGAAGGTGAATGTGGTATTGAAAATACATTGGAGTTATCAACGATTAATTATAAATAACCCAATTAGGAGATGCGTACCTTTATAGTACCAAGGAATAATTACGATGTTAAATGACGGGAATATCTTTCGTCCTAAATGACGACAAAGTTAAGTATTGATATGCTTACGATTAGATATGCTGAAACATCTGATTTATATCGGAAGTACAGTTCACGTCTCATGTTCAGAATGTAACTATTCTACAACAGGCTTAGGAATTGAACCTTCATAGTACCAAGGAATAATTAATATCGGCAAATTCTAGATGTCTTGAATGCCGATAACGTTAAGTAATGACGATTAAATACGCTGAAACATCTGACTTATATTGAAACAACAGATCACGTTCAGAATATGAATGGTCTACAACATGCTCAGAAATTGGATTTATAATTTTTACTGTTTTAGAATTACCTTTCACTGTCTATCTGTATTATACGGAGTCTCTGGTACAGTCTCTGTACGCGGGTTCTTGTGCTGATCAGCGTATCTCCATAAATTCTAATAGACAACCAGATAATTCAAAGACAGCTAAATCAATTTGTCTGAAATATGACACTATGCACCTTTACTAATCCCCGTGTACGAATTAAAAGCTAATATCAAAATTGATAGAATGGTACAGTATACTGCACTAGAACGAGACGTGAAAATCATCTGATAGAACAACTGAAATTCAACGAGATAAAATATGACAATACCGACGCTTTATTTGTCCACAAATATGGTGCATGAGTCTTGAAAAGGCGATTTCAGAAGGACTTGACTTCCTTTTATTTCCCGTTACTCCTCAGAAGGAGCGTAGGGCCGAGACGAAGTTCCAACATCGCTCTCCATTCCTGCCCAGAGCTTTGATCTGATGCTTTTCAGCCTCTTCATGCCTTTGCCTCGATTTCAGAAGAAACACTTGATAAAAATAAATTGCATCGTTATTATAGGAGCTGATTCTTTCCTCACGTGATACTACGAGGAAGCACGTTCGTATTTAATTCCATTTGGCGTTCTTCTATCTGTTGAAGACCAACCCCTTAATCGTACGCTGTCCGAGGCTTTTCTCTGAAACTATTCAACCGAAGTTTACGAAATTCGTCTGAAAAGCCAGTCGTCTCAGTTATCTCGGCATCTTGATCAACAACCCCTAGATACTTATATTCAAAAATTAATCTATCAAAAAATCGAAATCTCAAAAACTTTTGATGTAAGAATTTTTTGTTTAATTCAGATAGAAATTAGTTCCCCGAATCGAATGAGACCACTCGGGTTACTGTATGGTTTGATAAATCGGTTAGGTAAGTGGTCTGGTTGCTCCTTCAACGTGAGATCTGAGCTACAGCTCGTGGCTGGCGGTAGCCCAGTTATTTTTATCTTGAATTCTATTACGAGATATGGAGGTTCAAGGTGTCTACATCTAGTAAACGAAGGTAGTAATTTAGGTAGAAGGGCTACCTAATGCAAATATAAAACATTTCTGGTTAATAATTTGCCGCATTTTTGACCCAAGGCTCACTAACATTGGTTTAATGTTTCAAGCTTTGGACAGCGGGAAGCCGGATTTTTTCAAAGTTTATCCCCGGATTCACATCTTCAAACTTTGAAGAACCAATATTTTGAGTGATCAATTCATACCTACCTTACTTTAACCATCAATTAACTAAAGCGTTAGTGGAAAGACAGGAAGCTACCGTGGAACTACCTGCAGGCTCAATTTTCACAGCTGTAGGAACGCTAAACACACATGATTTCCTCCCAAAGATTCTAGTTCAATTAATATTTAAAACAATTTTTAAATAATACATCAGCAAACATTTTCGTAGCATTTCCTCGTTTTTCCCTTCAGTTGAACCTGCAAAATCTGGCTCAAAGGCAGCCGTCGCCCACCTCCGAGCTATCACCCGCGTCTTCAGCGCTAATGTTATTCAGTATTGACGCCACTTACAGGAAATTTGGTAACCAGTTTTAACGGTGGAAACTGAAACTTCCTTTTTATCCTGTAATTGACGCATCCTCACCAGGTCGGAGTGAGACGCAGAAACTGATTTCCATCTCCGTTTTACCTTCTCCCGTACAGAGCTAATTAGACGGCTCTCTTATCTCACTTGGAGTCTGACTGCGTTTGCCTTTTGAGCAGTGATTCTTTGTTCAAGGCCTCAATTTACAATCCGAGGAACTTGCTTTCAACGAATTCCAAGAAAGAAAAGAAATATTGCTATAGATATACAAAATTGTCTTGAAACCCGTTTTGAGGGATTAAGGAACAAGTCCTAGATACGGAGATAGAGAACGACAGGAAGAAAAAAGACAACTTAGCAACGTTTCCTCAAATGATCTCTGTTGAAATGATCATAAATCAAATCTTGAAACTCAACTTTACTGACATATTGAAAAGAATATTGGTATTACGTACCTACATTAGGACTGGGGAAACATAAATTGAAATTCCTATTAACGAAAAAGCAAATGCAACATCCCCAGTTTGGTTGGTCGTAGAGCCTTCTCACTGAAGTAATGTGTCAGCCTGAAGTAATGTGTCAAACAGTTCCAGGCTGAGTTCCGTCGTGGGAAATGGAAGGTGAGGTTTTAGTGGGTTTGAATCCCACATAACCCAAAGTGCGGTCCCTTTTGGGTATCTTAGGAGATCCGATTTCCACCTAAGGATCTCAAAGATTTCCTCACCTGCCACCGAAAAAAAAGAGCCTTCTCACTAACTGAAACATAAGCGTACACCAGATGTTTCCAGAAATGTTCCCCTTCCCCCAGCTAAAATCTTGCTCTTAGATATTCAATAGGAAAAGAAGAACACATTGTTTTCTAATTTTTTTTTTGTAAGGATTTGTAACATGGGGAGGTGAGGTGATGGAATGGTGTATTTGCCCCTTCATTGAGCTGAATGCGGTTTAATGCTCCGCCACTTCCAGAGGATGACCCAGACGCTTGAAGGCGTCGGATTTATCTTCCAAGGTGACGGATTCAAGAATCGGAAGAGCCAACTAACCATATTCATCACAAATTGTACAAATGACGAAGTTCAAAGCTAAATTTCATGAAAATTTGATCCCCAACCGATCTTTTTTATCGCTCGAACTCGCACTAGATCAGCAAACGCTCAAAGACGTCCTACCCCGATATGCGAATTACTCAAGTCATAGGTGCTAGTTACTATATTATTTTTACCCTGAATTCTCAGTAATATTCATTCCCTGATGTGACTCTATTTTGATCAATCATCAACTTTTGTGGCGCACTTTACATTCGGGCATTTTGAAATCCTCCACCCAGATTGCAGCCAATTTCTTAACGTTAGTAATTCATCAGTCGATATAATCATAATGAGGATACAAGAAAGCTGGATGCGAAGTTAACTTGGAGGATTATTCGTCCAGTTTGAATGCCAGGGAAGGTTACTGTTTGGCAAATCATGTACTTAGTTCAGATATTTACGCACAAACATTTTGTTTATGATCCTTTCTGTAAAGGAAAACCCAAGTAAATCATAATATGTAACTAGCTTATATTTTTGACGCCGTTGAAATTATAAATTCCACTCTGCAGACCTTTTTAGTTTTATACTTCATGACTATGCCATTTACCGACTCCGTTGTCATATTTGATAAGTTCAGTTGTCGTTTTGTGGTGGTTTAACCGTGAAATTAGGAAGTCAAATAAGTTGAAGAGGACGTCCTACTTTCCCATTCAGCACTTCGTTATCGAGTTCTAATCTCACCGCTTCCGTGTACTAGTTGAATTCGTTTATTGAAAGTAATGCATTCAAGATTCTTGAGTTCCGCATAAATGCATGATATATTGAATTTGAATTGTTTTTGGTAATTAAACCAATAATAAAACTCGAACGTTGAACCTGGGCGTGAGGACAGAGTCGGTAAAAGTATACTTTCACGTATAAAGTGCAAGTACAATAGTTGAAAAATTAAAAGTAGGGGGAGACCGGGGCAAGTTGGCACAGTTTTTGATTTTTGAATTTTCCAATTTTTCAAAGCTGATTTCAATGATTGAGCAGTATGGTGCTATTAGTTTCACTCCTTGGCTACAAAATCTGGTAGGGCACGTAATTTAAAAAAAGATTTTAATACCCATAAAAAACATTTTTCCAGAGTGCCTCAATCATGCCAATCTGCCCCGCAACCGGGGCACGTTGGCATACCCCTTGGGGTGAGTTGGCAAAGACTTTTCATGGTAGGGCCTAGATAGGCAAGTAATAGTTTTTTAATGAAAAAGTCGAATTTTCTGGACAAAATTAAAAAACTTAGTAGGAACTTCTTCCAAAACTGAAAAAAAACTTGTCGCTTTCTTGCTTAGCTTTCTTTTTTGTTTTCTTCCCGTGTTTTTTGGGCATCTTCCTATCAGCTCTTTCCTCTGCGTTTCTGATCGGAGTGTCAGTCAGGACACAATCATGTCTTCTTTTCCTGCCTCGACTGGATTGTATCCGCTGTCCTGCCTTCGGGAAAGCCTTTGGTGTGCTGACAATGGAAATGCCAACTTGCCCCACACGAATTTTTCAACAAAAATGGCTTCCCTTGAGCTCCTTGAGTCGGAAACCCTGAACTTTTACACACCATTCCGTTCACAGGACTCTACTCCACCACAAATGACTATTGGAATTGGCTCACTTTGGTTTTATAGCTATGCAAAAAAGAATAACTTATGAAAAATAAATTTTCTTAGAAGTCGGAAAACCATATGTTGCGGCACCTTCCCTGTACCGTGATTCGAAGCACACTAAAACTTTTGTGGAAGGTTCACTACATCAAACTGCAACTACGATCGGGATATTAGTGCTCCCAAGTGTCAGTGCTTAAAATTAGAAACATACTGCCTACGAGCCGCGTATGCCAAATCGCCCCGGTCTCCCCAACCATTACAAGTGCTAAATATCTCATCCAAAGGAATCAGAAGTCAGAAAATATGATTAAATGCCTATGAACGTCAAATTTCTCCTTAAATCCCAAATAACTTTTCCCTTAGCATTGTACTCGTATCACCCAAGTACAAGACCTTGTACTCAAGTATTGTAGCACAAGTTCAAGTGTACCTATGTCCTTTGTGTTCGGACACGAGTAAAAGTCGAAGTTTATGAGGAGGATTCAAGCTAACCTCGATTTGTCCACTGCTACTGAATATTTTTCAGGAGAAACCAGAAACTTGCTGCGCAGCCCCTCTGATGTTCTGATTAATCTGACACGGGAATTATGAATCCGTAGCTTGGTGTGAATCATGCTCTCGAATGCCGAATTCCCAACATGATATACAACAAATTTATTCTCAAAAATATTTTGGACATGTTGAGTTTTGTCAAAATGTTCCAAGGGTTATGATCCCTGCTGATATTTAAACAAAAGAAGAAAGTGAAATGTCCGAAGAATTTCATACAATAATATCATAAAAGTCACTATTGGGTTGGTCAGGGAGTCAGTGCTGGAGCTGGCAAGTTTTCCTCAGACTTTCCTTTCTTCACGATACTTTGAAAAGGTTCAGTTAAAGTGTCAAATTTGAAGTGAAAACAAAATCAAACTTGTTATGGTCTGGCCTTTCCCTGTGGATATCACATCGACTTTTTTAAATCTTCTTCCTACCGTCCAAGCTCACGATATGCAGGCAAGAAAGCTATACCCACGAACTGGAAAAGTTATTAGCACTGATGAGGATAAGTCAAGTTTCTAAAAAATCAGTTTCAACATGGCTCTGATCCCGGATATGGAGTGAAGAGTTTTAGTCTGAACAACACGAAAAAACCCCTTCAACGTGCAGGATGGATAAATCGAGTTTTGATTGAAACAGCTACGTTTAGCATCGTCATAACCCTGTACAAAACAATTTTTGATTGTTCAAACATCTGGAGCATGTGAAGATGTGTGTAATTTTAATATGTTTTCTCCCGTGAGTTCACAGAATGCAGTTGATGCATAATCAAAATTATGTAAAACCAGAGCCTGAACAAGCCGCAGGCGAACAAGAAATGAAAAAGCCACAGCCGTACGTCTCAATTGATATATACCACCAAAAACATTTCTACATAATTTTATTTTCATGACCTGGTCGACCATGAGAACGTTGAAGTAAACAAGACACTTACATTTTCAGTCTGCTCAGCGTACTCCAGCGATTTACCCATTACATTTTCCAGATGTTTATTTGACATGAATCTTGGATAGGCTAAAATCAAAGACAAACACCTTTTCCGAATTTATGGCCCTTCCATGATTTAGAAACCAATTAACTAGATTCTTTGGATCGACTTCAACAATTTCAGCTGTCTCATCCTACTTTTCCAGGAAAGTGGATATGTAGATCTGCAAATCATCTGCACATAAGATATACGTACAATGCTGCAGGGTTGAGGGCAGGGTGTTAACAAAAACAGAAAAACACAGCGATGACAAAATAGACCCCTGTGGCACACCAGCTTTGGCATTCAAAACTTGAGAGATCTCTCCATCTGTACCTTTGGTGTTTTGTAAACGACCAGACCTGAAACGACCTCATAAGTGACCTGAGTAGAAAAATACTCCCCGAAGAACAGCACTCGATCCTTTGGGTAACTAGTATGAAAACTGGTCCAAAAAAAAAAACAATGCTGCCGAATATTATTCGAGATGCTCGTCTGTGGGTTAATTAGTCAATAGGCCCGTGGTAATGAATAATTCAAAACAATTATTTTTCTTCTGGTTTTAAAGTTTATAACTTTCTAAAGTAACATGATAAAAATTTGGTAAGTAAATTGAGAAACGATGGAAGTACCTAACCAAAAACTGAAAAATTCATCTTTTTCTCAAGTTTTCTTGATAGAAATTTCTTTTTTTTCAATGGGGAACCTATACTTTTTGCAATAGTTTCTGTCAAAGTATTGAAGTGTGGGACCATTACACACAATAATACCAATAATTTATACGGAATGAAGATGATAAGATCAAGTCATATTTGGGGTACAAGAAATGCAATGATAAGGACAAGATTACTCCAGCAATAATTGATGTGATGACCTGGATTGTGTTGGTTGTCAGTACATATTTATAACTGAATGAGTGATGGATATGGTTAGTTGACCCCTTCCCGATTTTAGAATCTGTGATGTGAACCGGACGCCTGGTGCTTAAAGCTGGAGAATGTGAGATGAAGAACATATTCATTCTAGTATCCTAATCATGGAGATGTCTTATCAGTTTCATTGAATTTTCTCTTCTATAGACGTAACTACGTCACTTCAATACTACTAACGGTCGGGTAGTTACCAGGAAAGAGAAAATCATCCCACTTCCATGACCTGTGATATTACGAGTATTTTAGAATGAGTTAGGTACCGATCAACCACCCTAGCGTACCAAGATACAGTATATTGTCGTCCTACCACACTGCAGGATTCAATTCGCCTAACAACCGACCTACAGAGGTATCACATACTAGTTTTGTTCTTTCAACCAATCGAAAGTCTTGCATCAAGTTATCGATCAGTGTAATATCCATTACCCCACGTTACCCATTACGATACCAAAGGTTAAAACCGAAGGTGAATAATGGCCGAAGGATCGTAGATCTCCCTAATATTATATTATTAGTGTCACGACCGAGTCGGATGAAAGGGAGCAGGTTTCTGGGGTGGAAGCTGTCACGCGTCCGCGATCCGTTTTCTGTAGATCGTTCCGTGACTGTCATCGCGGAATGAGGGAACCTTGAACCTACGTCGGACGGGCGGTTCAGGCGAGGGCCCTTCTCCCGTGGAAACTGGAGCGTTTTGATGTTACCGTTGATGTTGATCACTGGGATGTGCCAAGGTCTTGAAGTTTTGAAGTCAAAGTGACAGGAGGTGGAAATGCGACAAAATATCACGTAACGGGTTATTACTTCTGCACCAGGTTCTATTTCATATATCATCTATCCCTTCGCCACATACATTTATATATCTGGTCTATCTATCTGTCTACAGACAATAATTATAAAATAATTAAAATAATTATTATTATTATGGATATGGTTAGTTGGACCCTTCCCGATTTTAGAATCTGTCGCCTTGGGAGATGAGTCGGACGCCCGCAAGCGTCTGAATCAACTTCTGAGCGTGGCGGATCATTAATACAATGCATCGACCTGCTTGGAAGGGGCAACTATACCATTCCATCACCTCACATCACTTAGCATAGTCCACTGAAGTTGCGGAACTGAAAGAAAAAAAATTCTGGAAAGTTGGGTGTGGCACACACCTTCCACGTCTAGGTAATGGGGTACTTATCGCATAGATCTTTTGAAATATTTTCCATAATCTACATTAAAACTACAACTATCACCTATATTTTATATTAAAGTAATCACATTCGTGTTTACACGATAGAATCTATCATATAAGACTATGAAACGAATCACGTAACAGAACTACCGTAGGACATGTTCCAACATACATAAACAGCTTCAAAAGGTTAGTCGACTCATATTGCGGGCCTGAGGCGATACCCTATAGCGGGAAGAATGATGATTAGGTCGAGTCGAGTTGTATTATTAGACCGTTCTTCCTAATATTGAAGCGCGGCTAAACCAATAGACATAGACAATTATGTTTGATGTACATTACGTTTGCACCAGCTTAAATATTGATTTCTGAGCAAAGAAACTCATAGGGGACGACCCTTATTTTATATGCAAGTGATAAAATTCTATGGAAATTTCCTGAAAATCAGATGCAAAATTTTTGGAAAGAGGCTTGTTACAAGGATATGCGGACGCACGGAGAGGAATGGACATGGAATGGAATTAGTTCAGAATCCTCCAAAACGCGAAATGCATAGAGTAAGACACAATGTATGCAGCGATGTAGCTGACACAGTGGGTGCGAATCGTTGGAACTATTAGTGGGTACATTTAGATAAAGCGTAAAATGTTAAATTCGTAAGCTCCAAACCGTCATTTCCCAACTAACCTTCCATTCCTTCTGATATTGGGGGGCAATTTCATCAATTGCATTTTTTTGCCTGATTGAAGTCTCAGTCAAATCACTGATTATCTCATTCATGTAGTTATTAATTCGCGATTTATTTATTTAGTTATTGATGCAATCCGGCTAGCTAAGACCATTTGGTGAACAGACCGGAAGGGATGTTTCCATATATACCACGCGAAAATGGCGCGTAATGTATTATCCATTTGTGCTTGAGTGATGAGAACTAATAATTCCACATACCGTCGTCGAGAAATTGATGAGAGACTACTTGCCGCATTCGGGCGATATTGAATGAAAAGTTTTGTTTCATATATTTTCAAATGTTCATGCAAACAGGCAAGCAGTCATATGATATCAAATAAACTCATAAGGTACATTATCAAACGAATCCAGACACAACAAGTACAAGAAGTACAAGTGCAGAGAAGCGGACAAGAAACGAAAACTGTTCAGAGTGGTCCAAATGATTGATGCGATTTGACATTTTAATTTTCTTGATAAAAGTTTTTTCTTCTCCCGAAAGTGGAAACAGTACTTCTGCTACCAAGTGTAGAATCTAAAGCAAGGGTCTCCAAACTAAGGCCCGTGGGCCAGACGCGGCCCTTGGATGGATTTGGTCCGGCCCGCCGCCCGCGGAAAAAATGTATGGATGGAAAGAACTAGGCTACCGCCTGAACTTGATGACTTCAAGAGTTTTCCCAGACAAATGATAACAATTTTTGGCTCAACGTATGTTTCCGAACAAACCTTTTCAAAAATGACACAATATGTAATGTCATGTCATGTCAAATCCAAATATAGAACGATACTTTCAGAAGAACACTTGAAAAATTTGCTTATGATTGGAAGAACAAACTTTGATTCATGAGTGGAAAGACATGTTAAGCAAAAAACAATTGCACACATCACATTAGATATGTTTTTTCAAAAATACTTTTTTGAATATAATAATTTTAAATAAATAAATAGAAATATACTTATATCTAATTCTTTGTTTTTATATTCCTGAAAATAAAATTGTTATAATTTCTTATTAAACGATGAAAAACTAACAATCATGGAATTAAAAAGATTTATCTAATCACTAAAAACCAAGTTTTGGTTCCTATATTAGGCCTGATTTTGAATTTGTCAAATTCTTCTAGGAATGTTCAAAAACCCGGTTCTCAAGACTGATTTTCAAAATTTTCCATTCCTGAAATTCAATTCTTAATATTTTTTATTGAACAACGAAGAAGTAATTATGGAATTTTAAAAAACACTATCACCAAAAACTAATGTTTTGTACATATACGAGGCCTAATTTTGGATTTGTGAAACTCGTTTGGGAGTGCATAAAAACACTGTTTTCAATTGTCTAATTTTCAAAATTTTCCGGGGGGGGGGGGGGGGGATCGGACCCCACTGTTGGCCCGCACCACCACCTCCACATTACGATACGGCCCTTCTGGCAAATAGTTAGGAGACCCCTGCTCTAAAGTAGTGTCTCAGGACCTCTTTGGTTGAATTTCAACGCTCCATTGGTACTCAAAATTTATGTGACAATTTTTGTCATTTCAGTATAATTCAAGTCAGTTTCACAGTTTCGAAAATCAAACTCCTTCGAAAACTTTCACCAAATCGAAATGTCAACAACTCCCAAGTACTAATCAACATTTTTCAAATCAACTTCAACAGTTCACCCCTGAAACCCAGCATTTTCCGAAACAAACATTCCTCTAGCCAAATTCATAATTTCCTGAATCAAATTCAACGTTTCTAAAACAAAACCGAACATTTTTTTCAAGGCAAACCAATATTACTGATGTCAAATTTTACAATGCGCAAGTCTACTCATTGAGTAGATTAATATCAGTACTGCTTATTTAGGTAGACGGACATGTTGACATTAACAAGTCACACGAAGCTCGTATAGCGGCAAAAGTAATTAAATTCAACTGCCACTACATTTCAAACATTCGCCGTTGATAGTTGTACACGATAAACACGTACCTACTTATTGGTTCGTTGCCACGTGCAGTTGAGACAATGGTAGTGCAGATCGCTATACTCTCACGTGAGTTTGACCGGCCGATATGTTTGCTAGGGTATTCCCTCATTTCGAACTAGTCCCGCAGAATACATACAGTAAATCGAGGTAAATAGTTGGTTGTATATTTTATTTGAGTTGGAAGCTAAGCGGCCATGGAGCCCAACAGCTGTGCACGAGATCAACGCTGGGAAAATACTGGGATTTCCGCCGGTGAACGGAGCTTTCGAGGGTCAGTCGGTGGCCAGGTTCACAAATAACTGCTCCGTTCGCTATCCCTTTCCTCATCTAGATTGGATAGTCATCGCTTATCTACGTTCGCGAAAGATGAATTTTGAGATTATTCAAATTTACCGCCTGAACGTTTACATAACTTTGCTTTCCTTAACCCAGATGCACAAATGTGTTTCACTATTGAGCCACCAGTGGTAACATGAAGAATGACTGCGCACTTGAGTGTGGTACATAGATCCAACGTATTGAAAACATGAATGTACTGTTCATTTGAATGCTTTAAATTGACATAAAGATTCTCCTAATAATCAAAAATATTTCCTAGACTACATAATAAGATACATGATAAGACAGAAGTCAACTCTTTTAAGTAGGTGATAACACCTTCATTGTGTGGCGCTATTGATAGCATGTGCTGTAATGTTAGAATGAAGTCAATATTTTCATGAGATGATCAAATCGCCACTACCCAACTAGTATCCTATAACTGACCAAAATCGTGTGAAAACTACAGAAATAAGCTTGTTACAAGGATTTGCAAAGACACAAACTGACATGGAACGAAAGTCGTCCAGAATGATGTAAAACGTAAAATTACCCATCTTTCGAAAAATAAATTTTTTCTTCCTCGACAATTACCCTAGTTAAAAGTGCTAGAAATTATTACACAGTGGTTTATAATTTTTGTGGCAGATACCGCTTCTGTGTAAATCACTGATCCATATTTATTTGACGTAGTCTTTAATGCATTATCTAAACTCGGTGGTCCCATAATGCTGCATTCGAGATGCATTAAAAAGGTCTCTTTTTGAATTCCGGCTAAGAGTAGATCGATTAGTGAAGAATTAGACATAAGATTCCTTCAGCAGATCAGTGTGTCTCCACACATTTTAATTCTGTCTGAAAAACATCTGCGTTCAGGGTAAAATTAGCTCCTGGGACTCGAAACGTACATTGTTCAGATCTTTGGTGGAATCTGTGCTCTTGTATTCTGCGGAGGTTTGGGGTCTGTGGCATGGAGGGGAACTGGAGCCTGTTCAATCGCAATTCTTGAAAAGCCTCTTATGTCTATCTCGTAACACCCCAAACCATTTCCTACGGATAGAGACAGGATCGCCATCTCTCAAGATGCTTGCCTTTGAAAGGGTAATTAGATACTGGGTGAAAATAGTGAATATGGACGACAATAGGCTTCCAAGGCTCTCCTTTGAAAAACTTGCAAACCTCCACGCATCCTCGGGCAGACCGGGAGATTATAATTGGTACACTCAGCTATATTAAGCTCTTACAAGTACTTGCATCTGTAGATATCCAGGTAAACAAAATGAAGTCATTTCTTCCGAGTTTCATATGAAATATCTGATTAAAAGTACCCCCCATAACTTAATGTTCTTATTTCTTATTGAAACATTATTAATGTTTATTCCCGTGGAAATTAATCAATCTATGATAAGGTCATGGACGACCTTCCATTGAGTCTCTTCAGGTTTTTAAGCAACCAATGCTACAATTTGTTGTTAGTATCGTAAACTGTTACTTTGTTATTGTAATTTCTGTGTACGTCGGATATTTACCTGTTGGTTATACCTTCCATGCTTAAGGTCCGATAATTGTGTAGTCAACCAGAATCTGTAACTCATTGTACCGCGGCTTGGTTCTTTGTTCACTTGTAGTGAGATTCTCCAATACATGACATCGTTATGGAGCAGATATATGAAGAGCAGCGCTACGAACCAGGCCGTGAATCACGGATGACCAACATCCGATATCCTCAATTTTATGGCGATATACACAAATGCGATAACCGGTAGCGAGCTCATAAACTGACTAAAACGACCAGCAGTTCCGAAAGCAGTAAAAACCCCTCAGAAGATTTCAGATAAGCCCAGTAAGGACCTTGACAGTGGCCACTGCCGCCAACGAGGCACATCGACTTTGCAAAACGGGTGAATATATCGCGAATTCCATCAAAGGAATGCAAGTGGAGCAACTTTATTCAATCACTCGGATCTGGAATGACGACATTTTGATAGTTCCTTAAATCGCAATGGCTTTAGAACCGCATTTCGGGGTCGCAATAAAAAATAGCCCCGTTTCATCACATAATTTAGAAAAAAGGAGGGATCATTAGATGCCGATTTGGCCTGGGTACGTGATGGCTTGCGGTTCCCATAATTCCTTTTCATCGGTTCCACTCTAAAAGGACGTGAGGTAGTAAAAGTACACAAAACAATAGTCAAAGTAGCGGGGCCTCCCAAGAACGGAAGAATTGGTCAACTCCGTCCGAGGATATTAGATCGTGGCTGGAGGGAGCGTGACCGCGAAAGTGTTGCTCAACGCAGTTCCAAGCTCCGTACTTACTGTTCACCCAAACCCAGTGCGCACCTTCCAAAAACGATCCTTTCGCTTTTTGAAATCAATTAATAGATAGATGTGTTGAGGGACACTCTTGGGATTATTAAATATTTCATCTTCACCTAACATCATAAAAAACGTTCCAGGGACTTTTTATTACCTATCACCTCATTTACCAAAAAATAAGGATTCCATCTACCATCAAACATGCGTTCATAGGTTACTCAGGGTTTTTTTTTTTTTTTTTTTTTTTGAGTTTTGCCCTATTTTAACCTGAAGGATCATGAGTGACTTCGCAGGAAGTGTGAAATAGGGAACTATTACGTTCACTGTTAAAAATGACAACTAGTTAACTAACAAAGACCCGATGGCTAGGCTTACATTACATTCAAGTGAACTAAAGCGGTGACTAGGTAGAAATAATATTACAGATCAGAAATATCACCGTTATTAGTAGAGCTTAGCGCATCAAACCTATCGATCCTCTCCCTGTTATAGAGGTTCTTTATTAATCTTAATTCTTTAAGGCTCACTAAAGATTCTGACATTTTAAATGGAGCCTGTTTTATAGTTGCTTCTTCTGTTCGCACTTACACAAAAAAGTTCTCAATTATGGAAATATTAGAGGAAAAAGTAGGCGATTTCCCAGCATTACGGTACTCCAGAATTTACAAGGAGTTGCTATCCTACGTTTGAATGAACCACAGATCCTGAAAAGATATTGTACGTCCGAACCAATCTCCAAAATTTTAGCATCTTATTGATGTCTAATAATTCATAAATTGGTTAGCTACTTAAGTACTTCCCTAATTATCACCGTAATAACTTATATCACAAGTTTTGATCTTTGATAATCTAGATAAATGAAAGAGAATTGCAAATAAATACGTTCAACTTGTAAAGATTTTACCAAACAACTTTCACTACCAACGGAGGTGATGTTAGGTTCATATTGCAGTTACACTGTTACGTACGGCACAATTTTTGAGAAGCTATTACTAACGGCAGCTTCTAAAAACAGATCGTAACACTGAACCCTCAAATAAGTCGCATTCATGATAATTCTAAAACTAATAAGTTACAAACAAGAAAAGTTCCTTAATTAAATATCACCTCTCCAGAACCTCTCAAACTGAAAACATGAAGAGGAAAACGTTATGTACGTCGTATCTCGAGTAGTTGTGGGACTGATACTTTCTTAAAATGAAGTTTTTTCTCCCAATTTCGCTTTGGAATGTGCTTTTGACATCACGTTCACTTTCAGAAGGAGAAAGTTGTTTTATATCAAAATTCAAAATGTCCAAGATATTCTAAATTTGAAGTTTTGTTTGTATCTGCAAATCCTTGGAAGGTATACCACAAGAAGCTATGGATGGAATCGATTATGAAATTGACGAAATCATTAGCTTCCGACGATGCTTGTTGTATCTCTACTACTGATGAGTCCCACTGTTTGATATATAAAGGGTCGGCGAAGACTCTGTAAATATTTTCATTGTTACGACTCGGAGGATCACCAGAGGGTTTTTATTTTACCGTTTGAGCCCGTTCCCAAGCGTAACGTTCGTGAACTTGACCGGTTTCTCTCCACCGAGTCGGCTGGCCACGTTTACTCAGGTCTTCATCTGAATCACCCGAGGCGAAATAAACAGTGGGAAGCCGGCGAGTCTGTAGGTAGGTAATGAATGGTTAGGACGAAATAAAAGTAAGAGCTTCTCAGGACACGAATCTTGCAAGAACTTGAATGAACTGAGCGGATTATAAAAAAAGCCACAAAACATTACAAAAGGCAAATAACATTACCCCCTTCAATTCCATTCGTGTCCAGTAAGTAATTTTAGAATAAATCTCCAAAAAAGAGCGGACGGATTTTTGGTTTATTTGTATAATAATAAAATAAAAACGCTTATAAATTAAGTTTATTAAATTCTTATTATTAGTATTCTGTAAGTTTTATTTTTATTTTTTTTTTTAATTCTAAGCACCCAAAAATCTGAACCGAAAAATTGTAGGAGGAGCTCACAATTTTTTTCTTGGTAGATTACAGCGGTTCAATATTGAAAATAATGAAACAATATTAACCATCACTCTTCACAGGTTGATATGGATTCGCTTTATCGTAGATCAACTTTTCGCTGGTTAAGGGACACTGCTGAAAGAAAATATTTTGAGAACAATGGTTGGCGCTATGATTTCAACTTTCCTATATTCCTTCAATAACCGGGTTGATTAAAAAACGCTGCAAATTCTTCCACTGGGGTTTATTATTCAATTGGCTTGCGTTCTTGATTTGAATTTCTACTAAGCTTTGGAGTGTGCATGTTTCACAGGTGATAGAACGATTATTGAAGTTCAGGAGGCACACAAATATGATCAACTGATCAATCCAAATAGGTATTTTGGTCGAGAACAGATTTACGTGCTCTATGCATATCTCCTGAAATTCAATAATCGCTCTATCACCTGTGAAACATGCACACTCCAAAGCTTAGTAGAAATTCAAATCAAAAACACAAGCCAATTGAATAATAAACCCCAGTGGAAGAATTTGCAGCGTTTTTTTTTTTAATGGTTATCAGAATGCTTCAACCCGTGTATCGGCTACAAAGCCTTTTAGGAGTTCACTCCAGTATCCACATTACTACATCTACATCACTATGTCACTAGGTACTGATATCAACACAAATACGATAATAAACCAAATAACGCGAATGTTGGCACCATAAATCGGGCCATAGATCGAGAATGGTTTGACCTACGGACCTGGGGAAGGGGTCATTCGATTCCTCGGAAAGTTCTTCAACAAAAATCCAAATTTAGGCCGCCTTGGGTTTTTTTGAGGTTTTTAGGGATTTTACAAAACTTTAACAACCCTTAAAGGGCACTTTAAATTGAGTGAGAGAGCTGGCTCAAGAATTGGGGCGTCGTCGGACCAACTTGGATTTTTCCTGAAAATTTCAGTTTTTTTGCTTCAGCCGTTTGGGAGAAATCGTGCGTACGGACGGAAAAATTTTTATTGCAGATTCGGATTCTACACCCTTTGAAACGTAAACCATGAAATTCTCAGGGGGGGTTAGAATTTTTTTTTTCAAGAGCGATTACAATCAATATTTTTGAATAATAAACCAAAATCAACAAGGTACGTCAAATTATTTTGTCCATAAAGCAACATTCATTTGGATGGTGTCTACCACGTTTTTCCCGAGCATTTTCCGGGAACAGACTGCGTGAGAATATTCTAATTCTCCTAGAGTCGAGCAACAGCACGTGTACCGCCAGAGTTGGATAACACCCCTGATATTCGGGGCGGAAATAGCTTCGAAAGGTGGATCCTCTTCCCCGAGGCGGCCTTTGCACAATGAGGATAAATTAGGACACGTCACTCTACCCCCGGTGCCATCCCTCAATTCAACTTTCTAGTAAAAGTCGACTTCCGACTCGCACTGTGTACACTCGGAGATGAAATTGGGAGCTGGCGTGTGCACATGATATTACGCAGTTGAGAAGCACGACCTCGAATAATCCGAGTTGACAAGTTGTATATGAACGTTACACTCCTTCCATTTGCACTGCCATATACTAAGGCGAAAAAGAAATCGTCTTAGTTCACAAGCCGATGTTTGCCAGTTGACCGATTCTTGACCAGATAGGGAAGTCAATATGTCCCTTTTTTTCTCAAACCACAAGTCTAAGCAGTTTATAAGTTCTTTAAAAGTTGTTGGTAATAAAAAAAAAATAAAAAAAATATAATTTTACAAAAAACAAAATTCAAAAATATTCTATATTATATGGGGAATCCAGAGAAAAAATAATTTTGAAAAAATATCTACGGGGAGTGAGAAAAAAAACTGGAAGATCCGCTAGTGCATTCCCGCGCCATATCAGGTTCCTCATCCTTACAAAGAATCAAGAAGTAAACTAAACTGATACGTTTTCCTCTTCTTCTCCGTCTTTCTAATCTTTCCAAGTCATGGATACTATCATACAGGGTGTCCCACGAGTTATGCACCACCCGACTCCTACGTGTTAAACAAATCATTTCCGACGTGTGTTTTCTGTTAAAATTGAGGTTTTTTCGAAATCATCGACGAAAAAAGGTTGGAGGCGGGATGTACGTAACTTTTCTCGCTGAATCGTGTGGTGACAGCGCCAGACCTCTCAAGGAACCATTTGAGTTATTGAACATAGCTGGTAGTAATAACCAAAACCTTAGTGACAAAAAAAGGTGGATCAGTAGATAAAAAAAGAAGGTTTAGTAGAAAAAAAAAAAAAAAATATTAAAAATCTTAATCCGATCGCGAATAACTCGGAAACGAGGATCACCGTAATCCAAAACACAAAAACGAGCACCTTCATAATAAAGACAGCGACATAAACTGGACATTTTTGTGCGTATGGAGTCCTTCGGTCGCGAAACCGTCGATCAAACTCCCTTGCTGCTTCAAACTCACTTGTGGTGTAGCTATAGCGCACCATGATGCATGGAAATATGCAATAGAGAAACCACGCTGAAGGAAATACAACTGGAAAAGAGACGAAAGGGAAGAGTTGGTAATGATGGAAGAGCCTGGTTTGATAAGGGTCCATAGTGTCACCAAAAAGATGAATGCAGCTCATCGCAATCAATCGTAAATGAACACAAATAACAGCCGTCTCTCGGCTCATCGATTATCTTGACTTTGGCTGGACAGCTTAGAAATGCCATAGACGCTGTTCACAAACGAACGGGTTTATGCATCCGACAAAACTAACTCAAATCGTCACATGAGAGGTCTAGCGTTGTCACCATTCGATTCAGCCAGAAAAGTTACGTACATCCCGCCTCCAACCTTTTATCGTAAAGACTTTTGAAGAAACCTCAACTTTAACACAAAACACACGTTTTTCTGCATTTAAACACCATTTCCTTAACTAAAAAATTTTTTTAAAAACCAAAACGACTACACCGTTGGAAAGCTGACATTTTGGTGCACGTTTTATCAGGCCTGCACAGTTCTGCGTCAAGCATTAATGGGGTTGTTAGGGGAGATGAAAAACAAGCGATTTCAAGATTTTGACAAAACTGCCTTTTCGCGTGGCAATCGCATATCTTTAATGCAATAAAAAAATGTTTTCTGACATCAAATTTATAGGAAAATTAACGCTGACCCCAACGGTGTCATCAAATTTGAGCTACCTTCAAAATTGAGGGAGTTATGGCAGTTTTAATGACATTAGATTGAAAACACGAAAAAAATCTTAAATTGCGAATAACTCGGAAACGAGACCTCTGGCAAAAAATTGCTACAAAGCATTTGTGTTCGGAAATGAGTTGTACAACATGTCGGAGTCGGATTGTGCATAACTCCTCGGACACCCTGTATTACTTTGAAAATTGGGAAAGCTTCGGAGGAGGCATTGTCTTGGTCAGGGGCACGGATATGCAATGACCCGCACGACCCCCGGTCTTGAAGGGGGGGTTGCTTTGTGCGCCGTGTAATATCAACCCCAATCTGATTTGGCTGTAGCATTGGGTGTTGCAATACTGATATTTTTTTGTTTCTGACCAAATTCAGTTTTAGTAAAATGTTTGTTGACTCGAACATGTTCTCCAGTTGTAGGACAATGGTAATATATTGGGGTTCAAATCGAGTTCGTATCAAGAGTTAGATTTTAAACAAGATTGTTAAGATATGAACCGAAAAATGAATTTTTGAAATGAAAATGTATTAAATGAATGAAATCGTTCGTTTGTGAACAGCGTCTACGGCATTCCTAAGCTGTCCGGCCAAAGTCAAGATAATCGAAGAGCCGAGAGACGGCTATTCTTTGTGTGATAAGGTCCGTAGTGTCAGCGAAAAACGAATGCAACTCATCGCAATCAATCGTAAATGAACACAAACAATAGCCGGTCTCTCGGCTCTTCGATTATCTGACTTTTGCCGGACAGCGTAGCTTAGAAAAAATGTTTTCTGACATTAAATAGATAGGAAATTTAACGCTCTTCCCAACGGTCTCATCAAATTTGAGCTATATCCAATATTGAGAGAGCTATGACAGTTTTAATGACATAAGATCGAGAACACGAAAAAAATCTTGAATCGCGAATAGCCTGGAAACGATGCCTCTTTTAAAAAATTGCTTGGATGCACTTTTGATCGGAAATGAGTTGTAAAACACGTAGGAGTCGGATTGTGCATTGTGGACACCCTGTACCGATATAGACATTCAAAAAATAAATCTGAAAGAGATGAAGTGAGTTGTAGCCTGCCGGATCTGGAGGGAACAGTTATAAGTTGAGAAAATGGCGCCTCATGAAAAACGATGTTTTTCAGCACAAATGCCCCTTTATCTCCGTTATTGTACAACTTGTAGCCCCGTTTTTTTTTTAATTTTTAATAACTAATGTTTGTAAAAACCAAATACACAAACTGTGCCATGAATTTTGCGTATTTTTTTCTTACATCAGATTAGTTTTAATGCTTTTCGAAGATTCTAAGCCTAAACTTGAAGGTTTTTTTTTTTTTTTTTTTTTTTTTTTTAACTCTTCCCTAACTTTCCTGGCCACTGTTCGGAAATGTCCATCTCTTCAGAATAATATACTTAACAAAACAAAACAAAAAATAGGGTGGTAGAGTTGAATAGAAGCTGAGAAAATGGGGCACATAACTGACTACTTTTCAAGGGGATTTCATCAGTCCCGAAAAATTATCAACTACCTTTAAGATGTATTTAATCGCTAGCAAAGAATCTTTGACAAATAGAACCAATGATATTTTGTGTAGCGAAATATTACAAGCCAAGAATCAGGACTGCATAAGGTTGCACCGTAACACCATCAAAATAGATTTTGTCACCTTCCGATATTGGCGAACAATCTTACGAAAATGAGGACTTATTGTTTCGAATGTAATGTAGATTATTGATCTTTTCACATTTCGAGATTCTTAATGAGATATGTAATGTTAATGCTGTCAGCCGTCTAGAGAATATCAAGCTCGAAATCCTCGAATTTGAGAATCAATGCAGCTGAACATTTACTAAACAACATGCAAATAAGATAACCGCAGCTTGATACGAGACAGAGCCAATTATGAAGAATTCCTTACAACAAATAAATTACTGGACATAGGAGACAAAATAGTGCATTGTATTTTATGATTAAACAAATCAAGTTGCCGTATTCTGCCATCATTTTTGAATCTGGAAGATCATGCTACCACTCCATTTTCAAGTTCCCTGTTGTTTGTCTAAAAGCCGAATGAGACGATGGTAGATAAAAGTGTCGATAGGATCAATTGGCGAACTATATCGTGATGGCACGAGAGATCTGATTTCGAGAGTCTTTTGAAATAGATGAAGGCCAAACAAGTGAAGCGTTATGTTTAGAGAGCTCCAGAAATAGCGTGCAGAATTGCACCTTCTGAGTAATGTAGACCGATGTGGATCCTCATCATCAAATTCGAAATTAATTGGGGTACCGGTTGCAAAGTAATGTTGCTCCACTGAAACCTTAAAAGTGCATAACTATACAGACACTATTAATGCCCGTTCTCATTAGTCCAAGGTTGTGATATAACCACAAACCAATGTATTTCAGCGAGCGCATTCAACTCCGTGATTGGTGGTCGGGTACACGCTCTCTTAGTGAATATTCAAGGGCAGACTCGCATGATTTCCGTAAAGTTCTCATTGGTTCTCACAAACAACCAAGATGAAGAAGCGTGTCTTCCAAATTGGATGCAACACATTGCTCTCTCTTGTCCGTAACATGAATATATAAATTATTGAATTGTTTAGAATTGTCTTAAAAGAGTTCGTACCTTGCACGAATTGTTGAGGGGAACAATAAATGCAGATAAAGGGTATAATTTGAAACTTGAAAGGGTCAATCGACTCTTTCTAAACTAATTTCCGATTTTTAGCGATAATACCTTAGTAAGCCAAGAGATTGTTAAGCGAATGTCCACTGAAATCGAATAAGTTGCCAGGAATAAAATTGACAGTGGAGCATTTCACCCTATTTTGCACTTTACCAGGAGAAATCGTTAAAGAGAAGAAATCAGAGGCTCATTCTCTTAGCAATTCACAACTTCATAAGCGGAATGGTGCTATGCTATATTCCTATTGCAGAAAGTGGACAAGACTCTGTTTTCGAGTTGCAGCATACAACAGGTAGTGGATCAAAGATTTTCCTGGAATGCTTATGCGCTTTAATTGACCCAGGCTCTCAGGAAGGTTTTCTTAATACAATCTTGAAAATAAACTATAGCCTATTCGACTCACAACTGAACTGCGTGATCCTTTTACAAAGGAACTGTAGAAGTTTTCTACCTTTTTTCTAACTTAGAAAAATCAGCTACCAGAATGTTGTGCTTTGTCTGTTCGGGTGCACTGTAAACCCCTGTTTTCGAGGCTGGGCATCTTAAAGCTTCTAGCTGTCTTCACTCAGGCTTTTCTTCCTGGAATGAGAACTGAAATCGAGTATTAACCAAGTCGCGGTGATCACCATGAATAACACACTAGAACAGAAACATATCGAGTGTTTAGATCCATTGTCTCATGGAGGTGTTGTGCAGAAGACCTCGCTTCATGGGGATCAAAATCATTACCGGAGTCCTTTCACATCTTAGGTCACCCCCGTTCAAAAATGTAAATTAATAATAAGGAGCTTGCTGGTTCTCCATAATAATTTATGGTCTCCATTGAATTCTCTTTTTTTTCAATGTTAGGAATTTCTATTTCGTATCGTAGGTAATGAGAATTAATGACGTTTGACTTAAACAACGTTAATTGACAATTTGCCTAACAATACTCAAACGAGGGTGTAGTTCTGATAGTGTTCACTCGTGCAAACTCTTTCTTGCACAAAAATATTCATTCGATGACCTCATTTGAATTCATCGACGGAAACAGCTGGGGGACGTAGGGGCGATTCATCAAAATATAAAGTCCACCCTTCTGAAAGGAGGTTCCCCTGCCACGCCATCCGATGATAATTTATTGGTACCGAAAGCTGCATTGGCTCCACCATTTCCCGGCGTTTGATTTCTCTTGGCAAGCCATGTTTTAGCGTTTTTGCTCTAGCCGGAAAATGTTGGTTTATTTTCAATTGAGGGTATGATCGGAAATCTTCCGATTGTCTGCAGCAAGTTTTCCACTGTATTGATTTTTAGTATTTTCTGTTCACCGATGCACTTCACTTTATCGTACACTGAAGGAACAACCTTTGCTATCATCTATAAACTTGTCAATATGAACTGTTTTAATCGTTCTTTACAAAGCTCGATAATTCAAATATCTATGATATTTAAACCTACCTAGTAAAATATGTGAAAATTATTAGCTTTCTCGATATTTATCATATGGTGATAAACAACCTGACAAGACCGGATTTTGTTCGAATAAGTGGAGAATAAGAATGTGTTCTTGAATGTTAATGAAAATTCAATAAAATCCAAAATATTGAAATAAATGTGCTTTAATAATAATCATCCTTGAATGATCGAAATAATAACAGTTCATAGTTGGTAACGATACAATACCTCTGTTAGGTCTAGGAATTACAAAACAAAAGGTTTTTTATTTTTGCTTCTGATCCTGCTACTGTTCATTGTCTTTTAAATTCAAACCCATTGGATTGTAATTAGATTAAAGGTGAGTTATAATTAATCATGAAAAAAGACTTACTTTTAGCATCTAACAAAGCTTAAGCTTTGGACTAACTACCCAAAACCGTCAATGAAGTTCTATTGGAGATTAATGTGTATTTTTACTTTCCAACAGGGTTAATTTTTATTGGAAATGAGTGTCTTTTTTATCTTCTCTGCCCATTTTTATTTCAATTTACAGTTTTCTATTAGTGTGGAAATAATGTCTCATACCAAAGCATCCGGGGGCCGGCGGGCACGCCCCTGGTGAGGCGAAGAAGGCCCGGTTTTGTTGTGTAGAATTTACCTACTGGCATGAAGTGAATGCTTTAAAACTAAAGAAAATCAGTTAGCCTTATCCAAAATTTTCTCTTGCATTTCATGTTTTTAAACAGTTTTGAACAGTTCTAAAGAACATTTGTTTCGTGTCTATGCGTGTGTTTCTTTCCAACATTCCATATGTCTGACAATCCTGTACAAGCTTAATTTATACAGTTTTAATCTGACTTGGATAACATTCACAAGAAATGTACAGGTCTTACTAGATCAGTTTCATTGGTCAGGAATTAATACCTCATCCTTTGTAAAATACAGTACGGGCCTACGGCAGTACGGCAGTCTGATAGCGCTCAAAGACAGGGGATATTAGGTAAACGGATATCAATTTCAAAACGATCATATCATTGTTGCTGCTGCACATGCGCGAATGTAAAATCCTTGTAAGATTAATATCTTCTACAGTTATTTCAGGATTTTGAAGAAATATCCTTTGATCAACGGATTCGGCTGGTTCGGAGAATGGTTTCGTGTCAGCTTCACCGCTTAATGACCAACACTTGATCATGCGTGAACTTAACGTCTGCCATGATTCACATCCAATACGACTAATTAATCAATTTCGACCATCTTCGATGTACCTTAATTTAAAATCTCTCTCAGCCTGCATAATGAAGTATAGTCACTATTCTAGAGACCAAACTTTCATCGCTATACATGACCTACTTCAATCATAATTTCATCATCGTTACTAATTTCAGAAACGTTTTCTTTCTTCCGGCTTGAATAACTATCCGTTCACTAGGTTTTAGAAACAAGAGCTGCACTTATCCACTCAATGGTGACTTAAAATCGTCTCAGTCGCCGAGCCACTGATTGCTCGAAAGCAATTCTGGCAGGAATGGGAGCTGTAAAGGTCGGTTACCCAAGGTTATGATTCATGTTGATTTTGTGTGGAAAAGTTTCACTATTATCAAAACAGACTATTCAAAAGGTAAAGGAATTGAACTTTCAGTAGAGTTCTCATGTTTGAGAGTGATCTTGAAAGTTTAGGATCAGAAGAGGTCTACGTTTTATAACTGTTAGCAACTCAAAACAATTTTCATTCTGGTAGGCATGTGCATTACTTTTTTACAAGGGATTGGAAATACACGTTGAATCAACGTAAGTTTGCAGTTTAATTTGAAAGGATATATTTGAGAATTTGTGTCCATTTTCTAATGGTCTCAAATAGACGGAAAGCGGTATTGTGCCTAAACGGGGGGGGGTTGTTTTTGACGGTCGTGGAGAACGATTTGGGTGGAGTGGCTCAAAATCCCATTCGAAAATGTGAAGGAGATCCTCGCCCTAAAAATACCCCGACCACCAATGCCGCGCCCTTGGCGATCTGTTGTTAGAAAATTGTCATTATACCGACAGCAAACGGGACAAATGATCCATGTGTAGTTTTTCGGCGTTTCCGACCATAAACAGCGGTGGGACGACATCGGTGAAATGATAATGGTCTGGCAGTTGAGGTTTCGCAGCGGTTAAGCGACTACTCGTCCTTAACCCTCATTTTTTTCGATTATTTCTCCCTGAAGGACATTTTTCTTTTTGACATTTGAACGCCTCTTTTCATCTCGTGCTGCGAACGACCCGAAAAACCGAAGGCGACGTTCATCACAGTTTTGTGTCCGTAATTTGAGATAACTTTTAACTTCGTTATATTCGAGCGGTCCTGCTGAATTCGAATCAGGCTGGTTTTCCGCTGTTTTGTTTACTGGAAGTTGAGTGAATAATTTATCGTCAACGTGACAGGTGCTTTCAGGAGTGTTCAGTTTGCAGAGGATTTCATAACTTCTGGTTAGCAGATGAGATTCTCAGTTGCCTTTCAGGATAGAGAAAATGTAACATAAATTGTTTTATGTACAAATGGAGTCCGGTGAGCAGACAACTTGATTAACCTAACACTCATCAGCTTATTTGCCGCTTAGGAAAGCGATTTATTAAAAGTGAATGGATTATAGATTACCTATGTCTTACGGAAGTCTAATGCTTCAAATATACCCTAACTGAAGTGGGCGTGTAGATAGGTAGGTATGTTCCACATAAGTTATGAATCATATTGGAAGCCAGGATGGTACATTCAACAGTCGTGATAAGGGTCATACTCCAACAAATAATGTTGTGCCCGCATTGCTCTCAAAAAATACAGGAGTAATTTGAATTGAATTGCGTCTAGAAAAAAGTGGAACTAGCAAGATAAATACGCAGCGATTATTCATAAAATTGTGTCTAGAAAAAAGTGGAACTAGCAAGATAAATACGCAGGTATTATTCATAAAAATTATGACAGGAAAGTGATGGAATGTATTAGTTCTCCTTTCCAAGGACCAATACTCTTGGTCTGCAACACCCAGATGCCCTTAAAGCTCAAAACCTGCTGGTTTATGCTCAGAGTTAGCAGTTGTGTGAATCGGGAAAGGGTACAGTTCGAACCCAAAATCAGGGTTCGTAACCAGGCTCTGGTAACTTATAATGAGAGAAAGAAGGGATTATATTCCCTGTTCAAGGGATGATGAATTTTCTGAGAAGCTATCAGTTTTATGAAGCAGGAATTAGAAACTTTCCATATCCATCACAAAATTCGAGCTATTCTGAAAAAAATAGAAATACCGGAACGGCTAATTAGGGACAGGGGTCATGGTCATCAGTTACCGTTACTGGTGGTAAGCACTCCTTATTTTATCAAAAATTAAAAGAAGGTTTATATAGGTATTGAAAAATTCAAACCCAGTCGGCAATACACCCTTATTTTTTGAGGTTCTTTACGTAGCATGTAATATATTTTTCAATGTCGTCAAGCTAAACACTGTTTCTATCAACTTTACCACTCCCCCCCCCCCACCAAGAATTTCAACTACGCAGTCTGCGTCATAGCCCCCCCCCCCCCCTTTTTTTGGGCACCCAGCAGTAATCCATGATTGGTTCAGGCTAACCTTCTGATCTACGAAAGTAATCATATTGTAATATTATAATACAAAAGAATAAATTCTTCATGAAAGAACGGATCTCAATGTGATTTTCTAACATACTTTTAAAGATGTGCCTGCTCAATATAATTGTACTCGATCTTCTAAGAGTAAAGATTGTCTTTGTAATGTTGATTGAATTTTTACTGTAGATCGTCAAGGAGGATTGAGATAGTAACACGAGTGTAGTGTCGTAGTATTTTCAGTTGTGAATAGTTAATGAACTGCACGGTTTAACCTGGAACAGTCAACTCTCTTAAGACTGCCTCGCATCGGATTTCAACGGAGAGCCTCACAAATACGTAATTTCCCTGCATTTGGGATCCGATGCCAATGTCCCATTCTACATGAGAATTCACTGGAAGCATGATGACTCTCCATTACAAGGGCTCTCGAATGAGAATAATAAACCTACGCTTCGGCCGTTAGCTCTGCAAACCCGAAGGCCTCTAGTACGCTGGAAGCTCCCATTCATGAAAACAAGGGATTCGAAAGGCCGGCGACCCCCTGACATGGGGAGAAGGTGGTAGGGAGCCTTCCACTGCCCTTGGTCAGCTTTGTATATAACGCTTGGGACCTCCCCAAACAGTACAATCCAGCACCAGTAACATGTCACTCCAGGTAAATCAGATCAATCGATATTCAACAGCACAACCGCAACTTCATAGTTCAATCACACGTATCTGCACACTTTAAATATCTGAATCTGCAGTTTTAGATAAATTTCAAAATATCTGCTTCGCGAAAGAGGACTAAATTGACAAATTTGAATTACGTTTAGTCAATTTAAACTCAGTTAAATTTGAGCTCGATCGGATATTGACAACTCCAATTGAAATGCCTACATTTTCAAACCAATCAAAACCAAAAATAGGCATGATTCGTCCATTTCCATGGAAGTAATAATAAAACCTTTTGCTCGACCGTAACTCTAAAGTATATTGCGCTCACACTCTCAACAAAAGCCTTTGTAAAATGACCCCAACGCACACGAAAACAAAGTTGCAGGGAAAATTTCTGAATATTTAATTTTTGAATAATTTGAATACGGATTGCTTTAGTTTGGCAAAAAAACAAGTTGAAGTAAGAGAAATTTTTTTTTTTTTTTTAATCATTTCTTTGAAATATCGTAACTAAAGGAGGTATATCAAAATTATCTTCGTTGTGAATATTTACATTTTTAAATATTTCAATCATGCGCCTCTGGAGTGTTTCTTTGAATCTTGCAGACGATGATTGTATTTCAAATTATATCAAGATATCAACATCGTAATAAAAGGCACAATCCACAACAAAGGATTGTATTCAGTAAATTTGCATTCACATTAAATTCAGGTGGTTCAAAAATGTCTTACTCCCATTTCATAAAACCAAAACGTCAATCGTAACTAAATCGTAATGAACAGCAAACATGTTTTATTCATTTCAACAAGTATATCTTTTGGTTCGATTATGCGATAAATTAAACCCCAATCTGTTTACGACCCTCAAATAAAAAAAAAGAGTAAGTGAATATTTGAATTTTTTATTCATCTGAAGAAGGATTGCTTATGTTTGACAAAAACTAGTTCTTCCTTGTGAGACCTAGTTCCTTGATATGACTTTTTATATCATCATCGATCTTAAACGTAAAAGAGGTACTGAATACACCAAAATCATCTAAGCAAACGACTTTATGTTTATGTTGTTTTGTATTTTCAAATTATATCAAAATTTTATCAACATATGTATATAAAAGGAAAACCATTCACAACAAACGATTGAATTCAGTAAATTTGTTTCATATTGGTCAAATTGAAGAACCGTGGTTGTTTGTAGAATATTACTGTGGGTAATGAACCATTTACGTTAAAAGTTAGCTTGATTCTCTGCTACATGTATGTTATTTATCTCAGTTTTAATTTACGAATTTAAAGAATTTCGAATTCACCTGGATCGTCATCTTACTTACCTCACGTTGAAATCGGAGCTAAATAAACCATTTCCGGCAATATGATTCCAATAGTTTCCATCATATCAGTTTGAGATGCTCCTATTCACGCAACATAAAACCTTACGCAGTGAAGAGAAATATCGTATGATGAAAGCAAGCTCTGGGACGTGACCTTTAGTACATTGTGCAGATTTCGAACACAAAATGCATCAATCCAAAACTTTAGTATTCAACGAATTAATGGCGTTGTCAGTTTCGTTGTTAAGCTTTCAGTGAGAGCTTTGTAAAGATGTGCAATGCAATAGTTGCGTGGTCAGCTAAAAAATAAGCTCCCCATGAGGCGGAAATTTCGGTTTCCTTTGTTGTTCAAGCCGGAGGCACTGGCCCCTCCCGAAAATTTTAGAATTCCGAACCATCAATACTGGTGGGTTTACAAAGTTCTGGATGTGAATTTTAGATCGAAAACGCTCAATTCTCCCTTGTGTGTTTATACCCTAGCTATGCAGATATGTACATACTCAAAATTTATCCTTGGGTACCCATTTTCCTAAATTAAGTGTACCTCCAATAAATTTTTATCTCACGTTCATGTGGAACACCATAAGAGTAGAAGAACATTCTTTGAATTTTCCCCCTCATAGCGGAACTAACGTGATACACTAATCCTAGCCTCAAGCATTCTCGGTTACTAGCAAGGATTCCATGTAGGAAAACGAGGAAAAGCTGCGACGATTCCAAAATAGTGATTAAAATTTAAATTCAATTGTAAGCAAATCATCGGTTAGCCAATTATCGTAATCATTATTGTTTTACATTAGTTGTGTGTTTTTTTAATCACAGGTTGCCCTCATCGCTGCTTGCGGATTCGTTCTCGCCGCAGGCCATGGAACTAGCCTCACGTCTGTTTGTGAGTGAAGCATTTTTTGAATATTGTTATTTGAATTCCTTTCTATATTTCACAACATCAAAAGGCGCAATCCGTTATTTTCAGTATTGCAATAAACTGACAACATGGCATTGTGTTTTTCTTGATTATCAAAAATTCTTCAAAATCGGTGAAAAATATGAAACGTTCAAACCGCACCTTCCCAGTTAGCCGCATCTTTTGCTTAGCAAGATGAAGGGACAACAAGACCTGCCTGAGGTAGGCTAGACAACACAACCTGAGTGTTTTTTTGAAATTTTTCAGGGAGGGCAAAAACTGTTCATTTTTCATATTTTACATTACTTATGACTTTATTTCACTTGATACTTACGGCAGCTACTCTAGCGTGGACTCACTTCAATATTCATCAGCTTCTCATTACCAACAAGTAGCGCTGGGTCACTGTTTTCAATTTTGGGGATCAAAAACTAAGCTTTCGCGTTTTGAATTTTATAACATTCAGGACAATTTGGCAAAAGGTAGGCAGTAATAACTTGTAATATAGTAGGTGGATCGTGTAGATACTCAAAACTAATAAAGTAGTTACATTTCTGAAATCTGAACTGAATATTTCTGAAAAACCAATGAACAATTGGGCGAATCGAGTTTTGACCAAAATGAGTTACTGCGTTTAGTTAAGAGAAACCGTTCCATCTTCACTGTGCGGTAGTTGCCAAGTCAGGCCTCTTATTAAAACTGATTTATTGCAGTATACTTTCTTATCAATCTCAAGATTCGAAAACCTTAGCTGGTTAGTTCTGAGTTAGTGGTGAGAGCAAGCGTTGTTAACCATTCCTGTATTAATAGTATTCACTCGGCGAAGTTTTTGACAAAAGTATTTCAAAACTAAAAACTGAACGAGTTAAATCTAGTTACTCACTTATATACATAGACTAGGTACCCATTTCTATTCGAATGTCAACTTTAATATCTCATTCCCTATGAATTTAACGGAATCAGTATACCAATAGCGAAATGGGGACCATACAGTCATTTATTACAAATTTCAACCTTCTACAACGACTCGTGATTTTGGTGCACGTTCAAATTGTATCAATGGCCAAAGTTAGTTAAGCATTTATCCACTAGGGTGAAGGATTTTGTGAACTATTTTGTTGTTTGTAGTACAGTTTAATTAATTGAGTTTGTAATTTTCAGCTAAGCCTCACGAGAGTAAGTACAACTATGGGATCGAACACGACTACCACGGATCGTGGCATGGGGAAGCTCACCCCCACGGATACGGCGGTCTAGGTGACGGTCATGGAAGTTACGGTCTTGGAGGAGCTCACGCCCTGGGGGTTCTCCCGCAAGGCGGCCACGGGGGTTACGGTGCAGGCTATGGCGCTCACGGCTACAACGGTCTCGGAGGCGGCTACGGCGGTTTGGGAGGCGGTTACGGCGGACTGGGAGGCGGTTACGGCGGACTGGGAGGCGGTTACGGCGGTTATGGAGCAGGCTACGGCCATGGGGGATACGGGCACGGTGCGAGCAGCTTTTCCAACTTCAACCTGAAATCCTATGGCGGTCACGGAGGATACGGTGGTCTTGGAGGTTACGGAGGAGGTTATGGCGGAAACGGAGGCTACGGACACGGGTGGTGAACATTAATTTAATCATCGCATATGTTCACTTTATCGTTACACGAATTTTTCTTCGAATCAAACCGACGATTCTCGCAAGAATGTGATCATGGTGTAGATACAAAAAGTCGAATAGTTCCTCGATATTTATTGATTTGACGTTTCCCATATTGATGTATTTTTATATTTTTTTACAATAAAAGCTTACTATTCCGCTCTAATTTCTCTCTAATATGTTCTCCACCACAAAAAAATAATGGACATTGTTAATTTATCTAGGATGATGTTAACAAAGAACAAGTCTAACCAACGAATAACAAATATCAAACACAACATCTAAACTGATATATCCCATCTCATTGGGAAAACTTGTGATGGATATGGTTAATTTGCCCTTCCCGGTTCTTGAATCCGCCACCTCAAGAGATATACCGGACGCCTACATCTGATACATCCTCTGAGCACTGCCCGCATTCAGCCGATGGAAGGAGCAACTACACCATTCCATCACCTCCCTATGTTAAAAACGTGGACATATAAAACGGTATAGCAACTACCTACGCAATGATTCAGACTTAGAAGGTTGTTTAAATCTCGTTTAAATGTTGAAATACCAACCACAAGTACCGACCTAAAAGTAACAAAAAATACCCGCTCGTGTCATTTCTCATTATGAAGTTGAAAGAGAGTGAAATATAACTAATCTTATAGTTCACCCAGCAGCCTTTACGGGTGAGTCTATGTCTATTTTGCGTCTTTTCCCCATCATTTTTTGAGAATTTGTTTTGACATAATATATAATCAAATTATGATTGAGTACATCACACATTTAATACAAATAACAATTATTCGTTATCATATTAATACAGTGAACCAATATCCAGCTATCTGACTGTATACCTTTCAACATTTTCTCAAAATAGGCTGTTTACTTGAAATTGATTATCCCAAAACTAAATAGTAGTCACAATGATGCTATTTTGTGTCTAAGGTATTAACGCTATTGCTTTCCCACTGCATTGATGATCGTTTTAACGAAAAATTCTGCTCAAGTATTACCTTCACTTTCTAAATTTAAAATTAATCTAGACTCTTTCAATTAGACAACAAGTTCTACGGTATCAGATGTTTAAGAAGTTTCGGAAGGTTTTGAAATTTTGATTAATATTAAACAATGAGACATATTTATTAGTAGATTTATCTATATGATACACTCAAGGATTGGGGCATTCATAATCATTATAAGTCGACATATTGGTCGACGAATGCTAGTATTGAGGATCATCACATTGATGGTCGAGCTTGGCAGGAGCATTTTGGTAACCTGTTGGCACCAAACCCAGGCTTACGCAGAGCCGTAAGTGGAAGTAGGTTGTTGGACGGATCCTCTCTGCTGACGGAATTGAAGACTTTAACAGGAAAGGCCGGAAACAACAAGGCAATGGATTCAGACCAGATCCCAAGCTAGTTTTTCAAAGGCATGAATGATGACTGCTTAAGGATTATACTCTTGTTTTGTATTGAGATGTTCCCTGAAAGGCATTGGGCCAGTCCCTTATTTTCCATACTTCAAGAAGGGTTTTGTAAAATTTGGCTAACAACTATAAAAGTCACTACTAATACATTCGCGAAATGTATTCCGGTCCATCGCAGCTAAGACTGAATACATGGGTAGAGAGAGGTGGAGTGCTGAAAGAGTTCGCAAACATTATTCGAAAATCGATAAACTATTCAAACTGGTTAGTCTTGACAAAATTAAGCTAGGAACCGAAGCACCAAGGCACCAGGGCTCAAGTGTTTGTTATCGTTTTCGCCAAACTTTTTGGTGCAAATAATCGCCAGTATCCATAGAAGAAGTTATCATAAAAATGACGGAATGAGCAGTATAATTACAACTGAGTTGTTTTGCAATATTGGGTGTCAGGCAGGTACGTCCACTGAGCCCTCTGCTGTCTCCGCTTTTCTTATCAAAACTCTGGGAGAGGTCAATGGTTGGGAGACTATAACACGTCTGTGCTACTATTAGCTGACGACGTGGTATTGCTGCCGTTCAGTGTGCTGGAAATGCGACGTACGATTGACCAGACAATATTGAGATAAATGGGGACCTAGAAATCAATATCTCCAATTCAAAGGTGTTTCGGAATTGTGGGAGACTGGTTCGGGGAGAGGTGAACGTACCAGTTTGGTTTATCATTTTCAATAACGAATTTTTGGAAAAATGTGTTGTTTCAATTATTAATTCAATTAAATCTGTTTTATAAAATGGCCATCCATCCTGCAAACATCTTCATCAAAACTTCTTAACACGTCCCTGTGTTCTCGACGTGACTTTCCATTCACCCTAAGGAATAATAAATTTCTGAAATATTAACAAATCAATCATTCTAAAGACAGTTTAACAAATTCTCTATCTCTCCATTTTTTTTTCATTTATTTTGACTGATTGTATATACTAAATGGAATATTGTTTTATCACTTCTGTCATAGAGTAAGTATTTAATAAATAAATATTCATTCATTCATTCGTTCTCTCTCTCTCTCTCTCTCTCTCTCTCTCTTTTTTTTTCTCTCTCTCTTTCTTTCATCGGGTCAGAATATAGCCCATCACTTCAATCGACTCATAATGTGCCAAGGAGACAATATTAAATTTAAGCTTCCTACAGTGAACAAAACATAAATCAGAATAAATTTACTGGGTTCACATAAAAAAAATATGGTCATTTAAATAAGAAAATCACTTGGACAGCTCTGGTGATTAAATCATTTCTCATTTCTTGAAACAGTAGCACATTCGATTTTTGATATCAGCCGCTGATTCAAACACGGTACATGACTTTCTTTAGTTAATATTTCTTACTATGAAGAAAATCATCTCGTCAAGTAGTACGTACGTTTTTACTAGTGAACTCAATTGACACAATTTGATCGAAAGTCTCGATTTGGAAGTTGTACACAATATTTAACTCTTATCAAACTAAGAAAAATGGAAAATAACCATAAAATTTTTCATGAAACGTAAACCATGAAATTTTCAGGGGGGGGGCGGGTTATATTTTTTTTCAAGAGCGATTACAATGGCTTATTATTGAATAAGAAACCAATATTCTATTTTAAAATTTTAAATTTCGTAAGGCGGAGCATGCATATCAGAATGCTTCAACCCGTGTATCGGCTATTAACCCTTTTAGGAGTTCACTCCAGTATCCACATTCACTAAATCACTAGGATAAAAAAAACGCTGTTGTTTTTGTTTTGATCGCAGTAACCTAGTGATGTAGTGAATGAGGATGCAAATGTTGGCACCATACATCGGGGATGGGCTCATTTGATTCCTCATGGAAAGTTTATCAAAAAAGTACAAATTTCAGATTTTTTTCTCCAGCCGTTTGGGAGAAATCGTGCGTATGGCGTACGGCGAACGGACGGAAAATTTTTGGTTTATTATCGTTAAACCATTGCAACGCTATGAAAAAAAAAAAAAAAACATCGAAAATTTCATGGTTTATTTTATGGAATGAGCCCTTGTCAAAAATCAGAATGTGCAATAAAAAATATGGTGCGTTACATGCATTAATGTAATTTTGGTTTATTATTGTATTCGGTTTTGATATCATTAACCTAGTGATCTTGTATACTAATGGGTACGAGTGAAGCCTTACACTTTTGCGTAATAATTTTCCCCTTTTGGATAGAATAGAATATAATATTTATTTATTGACTGGAATAAAAATACAATTTATACATGAAGAATAAAATTTAGAGGCACACAAATATGATCGACTGATCAATTTAATAAGTTCTTTGGTGAGAACCGATTTGGGTGCTGGTAGCATATCTCGATCAAGAGCAGAAATACATATTAATTTAAGGAAGCAGAACTAAGCTTGATAAAACCCATATCTATCGCTCAAAATCATAACACATAACGTGTAACTTCAACTTTTATTCTTCAAAAAGCAATTCTCTTACTTAACATAAACAAAATATGCTGTTTCAAAATGTTGAAGCTATCATAGACAACATGTATGAAAAAATGAATAAATAAATAAAAAAGTAACACCTTGTAACACGCGGTTTTTTTTTTTTTTTTTTTGCTCTTTCAGTGTTCAACATGGTAGAACAATGTTACAAGTCAGTACCTGTGAATGAAGCACAACATCAGTGCCTTGGCGAATTCCAGAATAATAGAAAAAAATCATTTGTATTCTGAATCGGAGTAAGATTTCTTGAGCGAATAACTGGCACAATCATTTGGCTTTCTCACGATCGGATTCTGTCCCACATTACGCCTAGAGATTCCATTCATGAAAACCAGGGATTTGAAAGGCCGGCGACCCCCTGACTGGGGTAGGAGGTGGTAGGGGGCCTTCCACTGCCCTTGGTCAGCTTTGTATATAACGCTTGGGACCTCCCCAAACAGTACAATCCAGCACCAGTAACATGTCACTCCAGGTAAATCAGACCAATCGATATTCAACAGCACCATCGCACATTTATAGCTCAATTGCAAGCTTCTGCACAATTTGAATAGCCAAATGTACAGTTGAGGATGGCACTTTTTCCGTATATTACAGTGTCAAATTCAAGATCAGAGACAAAATCCAGAAAATTGAGTTGAAACGCGTATCTATCATGAATTCCCATCCCATTTTAATTCACTTTCTTCTAACGAAAGACATAAATTCCATTTCGAAATCACTATAATTTCAATACCAGAATTCAGAAGCACCTATATCCAGTGTGAATTCAATAAAAATGTTGGTGGACCGAAATTCTCATCTGAATTCCAGCTGTTTCAAAATAAAAACATCAACCAAAACTAATAACTTACTTTTTTTGCTTCAGAGTTCAACTGTAGAAAAACGACATTTTTTTTTCTCAAAAACCAAAATTTCCACTCGAATTTCTAGTGTTAAACCATTCTGAACAACTTTTGTTTCATGTCTGTAGATCTGTCCGGGTATATTAATTCCCAGCAAATGTGTGGGGTAGCTGTATATGGACCCCTAACATTGCTCACAAAGCAAATATCACTTCGACTCTGCGAACGCAAAATTCATGACGGAAACAAAGAATTCATGATTTTGCCAGGTTCTAGTGATTTGAACGAGCTGAAATGTTTGGGAAAGACGTGAAAGGACGGGGTATCTGATTTACCTAGGACACCATTGCACCATTTGAATAAAAAAAATTCAACTGCCCTAATGATTCTTACATACAACTTCAATGAACATAGCTCTACTTTACAGTTTGTGATCATTGAGGAAACAAGTGAATCAACTTGCAAGTTTGTTACGTAATTTTGAACAAGGTCTGATAACTGAGTACCTATACCCACCGATTAAAAGTGAATGAATAAAATGTGTTTCCTGATGGCAGAATGCTACTATTGTTGTTTGAGATGATTTTGTTTACGTATAAAGAAGGACCGCAAAAAAAAAAAAAAAAAAACAAAAAAAAAACGGTGCAGTGAACAGCTATGTCATAAATATAGAGTTTGGTGAGCTTTTAAGGGTGAACCATATTAATCACTTATGTCCTTGCCAATTTTTCCTACTTCATGTGAATACTTGGAAATATCGTATGTTCATCCTCTACCTCGTGACATGAATAGATGCCAAATTTTGAATCCAAATCTCATCTGAAGGTAACTAAACGCTGATTGTGATTTTCATTCAATCATATTATCTTCCGGTTCAAAATCGAAATTTCAACTTTTGCAAAACCCTACACAAAGTATAATTACAACATTTCAAGTTTCTATCACATTTCCACTGAATGTGCGGGTTTGGCTTGAATAGCTAAGAAATCATTACATACAGGCTGTAACAAACCCAATACAAAAAAACAGGTATCAGTTCTACATGTCAATTTCCAACAAAAATGAGTCTTAGACATTATTTTTTAGAGAACGGTTTAAGATTTTCTCCATGCTCCGATCTTAAGTCACTAAAATGGCCATAACTTACTCAAATTTCTCTCTAAAACAAATTTTAGGGCACAGTTGGAAGGAGCATTGAATTTCCTACATCTTTAAGGCAAAATAAGAAAATTGCAACAAGACTAGAACGTGTAAAGTAGTCGTAATAGATGGGTTTTCCGACTCCCACGTAACTGGAAAAACATTTCCAGAATCCCAGCTGTTTAGGACTGAGAAAAAACAAATTTTTTCAATCATAATTTTTTGAACAAAATTACATACTTTTAATGCGAAAAACATGGGTTTACACTCCACAATCTAATTTTTTCGTTCGGTTTTCTATTTTTATTAAATGAACATGTCAAGCTGTCCCTTAACGATAACATCATAAAAACATTAGTTTTCAATGCGTATGAAATCCATACATAGAGGAAATGTATCACGCCACATTTGCTCATGGCTTCATCTCCCGAACCCTCTCAAATCCAGAGGGCGGGCTTTTATTACTTGTGATGAGTTACATATTGATCGTATTATTTGAAGCCTCAAATTCTAACGAAGGCCTCATATTGTCTACAATTTTCATCAGATTTTGATAAAATTTACAAGTATTGTACGATTTGGTTTGTTGATGTTCCACTACTTGCTTTCTAGGGGAAAAACTGAATCTCATCTAGTTTACCTATAGTTGTGACTCACTCAGATAAGTGGCTCACTCAGATATTTAACATATACCAATTTATTTTCTTATCACCGGTTTGGTTTTAGCATTTTACGCTCAAATCGCCTTGATATACTAATACTCCCAGCCATATGACCGTACTATGAAATATACGTTTATCAACATTATTCAAAAACATTTCAATGATTCTCATTATCATTATTATTATTTTATTTATAATAGTTGTGTTTTTTCGAATCACAGATTGCCCTCGTCGCTGCTTGCGGGTTCGTTCTAGCTGCAGGCCACGGAACTAGCCTCACGTCTGTTTGTGAGTGGGATATTGTCATTTAAACATTGTTTCCTTTTCACAAGTTTTCAATCATTATCAGTTGTTAGAAATATAAATTCTTTTCGTTCTAGTAATAAAAATGTAGAATATTTATACATTTCAGAGTTGAACATTTTGGAATCTGGAGGTGACTGTTGATATGGCACAACCAAGACCCTCCATTATTTTCCGGAATGTAACAATTATCAACTTGATATTGCGTAGGTTACTTGCCTGGAACTTCAAAGGTTACTAAAAAAATGTTGCACCAACACATACGAACATTTTTCACACTGTCACTGGCTGGTGGTATTGAACTTACAGAAATTTATAATAGTTTACATGAAAAACCCGGAAGGTTTGCCGCATCATACTTTTTGCTATCGATAAAATTAGAATACATCAGTTATTAAGGAAAATTAGATAACGGAATGAATTTGGAACTTTTTTATCTCCATAAATTTGGGTAAATTGAGTTATAAAAATGAATAAATTTAGGAATGTTTGACATTCATCACATGATATCATGTGGTCTGGTATTAATTTGCGAAGAGTGTCAATGAATTGCATGTTGATCCTGAACGTATGTAGTAAGCACTTAACAAACAATCATTTGTGCCTAATGTGGGATTTTCATTCATTTCTTAAAACTTGCTGTAATATAACATGTTAATGTAAGTTACAAGTATTTGTTAATGGATTCATAAGTACCACGAAAATTAAGGGTTCCTGAAATAAAAAGTTATACTTTATAATTTGCTTTATCCTGGAACGACACTGTATTTTTTCAACAGGTTTAATGACACTCCGGTTTGTATTCCCTAAAATTAAAAATTCACCGTTTTTTGCTTTTCCTCTTTACTTAATTATCATGATAACCTAAAAAAAAAATCTTGGCGAATAATGAACGGTTAGGCACAACGTTTTCAATTCATAACGTCAAATAATCGAGAAAAGTGAAGTTTTCTGGAATACAGAAATCGTATTGCGTTAAGTTATATCCCTAAAGTACGGAGAAACCATGTCTCCAAGAAATTATCATTTTCTGGAACTGGATTGAATGGAAAACCATTTAAAAAAAGAAATCCTCAGAAATGCAAATGTAAATAGACTCATCAATCTTGCTGGCTTTTTTCTTCTGGCCCCATTAAAAATTATATATAGTTACGAAAGAAAAATTAACATTTGAATGTACCTATCTTTCGTAAACAGTAATAAATTATGTATCACAAAAAATTATGAAAAACAAATTCAAAAAACGTTCCACTTCTCTCAATTTCAAGAAGTGCCTTCTTTCCTAAATTTAAAGATTAACAACTACCCTACGTACGGAAAAAAATGCAAAGGGCTGGCAATTCTAAACTATGGGTCTATTATTGGTTTATTATTCAATAATAAACCATTGTAATCGCTCTTTTTTTATTGGAGCGAGAGTGTTCGTGACATTCTGATGGTTACGAGGTTGCTTTTATGTTCATGAATGCGATTAATTTGCAGATTTGAGACGATTTTTCATCAAAAGTTACTAGAAAATAGAGATGGGACATCGACATTATTGAAACATTGATGTTTTGCCTCGATGTTACGATGTTTTGCCGTTCGATAATATCGATAGGTTTTGTCTATATCCATGTTTTGGTTCCGATAACACCGGTTTGGTTTACTCTTCACTCACAGAAAAAAAAATCCTTCTATTTTGCTTGCTACTTAACCTGAATAAGAAAAAACATTAAAAATTCTTCAACTGCTGTGGTATTAGCGAATTTTCGAAGAAAAACAAACTATTGTTTTCGGTCCAAACTATTAAAAATGAGATTTTTCAAAAAATGTTTGAATCAGAATCCGTTTCAAAGCATCCTGAATCCACTGTCAAAAGACACCACTGTGTTATCTGTTATTCAATTTGAATTTTTGTTGTAGGACAATCAATGGATTGGAAACCTACAATCATATTACATGTTAATTCGGTCTTAAAACCTATAATTACTAAGTAACTATCAAAATTGTATGTTATAATAACAATAATGAAATTTTCCTTAAAGAAAAAAATATGACACCAAAAACACATAGAATTTAGATTGAATTTAGATTCTCTCTATAGAATTTAGATTGAAAGCTCAAATTTGCACATAAAATCTATCTAGGCTTTCAAAAGGCCAAGTTTGAAGATGGGGACAATCGCCTCACTCTAAGGGGAGATTTGAGGCCTTTCAAACGGGGGAAAATTACCCGAAAACCCCCGAGCTTGTTTTTTCACGCTGTACACGATGGTGAAATTGGATTGGAGATATCTCAAACCGTTCAAACTAGACCAGTTTGAAGATTATAAAACGGCGGAGATAGGCTAAAAAAAATTATTAAATTCTTCAGCTTTCAAAAATTTTCAAATTAAAATGAGGTATCACACAATTCTCAGAATACTAGCAAGAATAGGAAGGTAGTAGGGTAAGGATACTGAGGGTAAGGATAGGAAGCTAATAAGGATACTGAGAACTGATGAGGACACCGATATTGAAAACATCGAAAATTTCGATTATATTGGAGGACAAATCGATGCCGCTCTCAAACATCGTCATCGATGTGAACATTAACGTTTTGTCTCGACTAGAAAATGACATCCATCCCTACTAGAAAATGACAACTGATTTGGCTATAACACTAAAAACGCCGAAATATACGTCTTTGACCAGTTCCGGGCCATATTGATGGGGCTGGAAGGTAGGGCCAACTAGATCCCGATTGACGTTCTTGGGCGAAAGATCGGATTTTTTTTTCCATGAATTCCAAAGCCTTCTATGGATTGCACGGAAGAAAGACGTTCAACAATTTTCGGTACACAAATACAATGGCTTAATTTTGAAAATAATGAACGAAACCTCGGCCTTTCGAAGAAAACTGATTAAAAACAACACATGAACGGGGAGGGGACGAGTGTCCTGTCATTTACACGGAAAACGGAGAACGCCGTGATTTATTTAAAAAAAATGTTTCGGGCAAAACTCGTTTGTCAGGGTAGAGACACTTCAGAGTTAATTAAAAATGTTATTCACTTCATCAGGCTATGGGATAAACTTAGTGAAGAACAAACAAACAAATAATATATTAATCATACAGCCATGGAGTAGTTTACAACCTTCCCACCCTCTTCTCATTTCTGTCGTTATGTCATTTTGTTATCAATCGCCGAGGCCCCTTGTGAAAATATCATAAATATGAAGAAAGCCTCCACGATTCAGAAGAAAGAGGAAAAGTTTGGAGGGCGATGAACTTGAGGGCAGGAAACTTTTGATGAGAACTGCGGGTGCCCTGTTCGTGTTAGAATAAGACAGGAGTTCACATTCAAAAGGGAACAGGTAAGTTTTGCAGAAATTTTCAGGAAACATGTTGTTTTCATTTAAAGAAGGTGTCGGTCATTTTTGCATCAAGTTTTTTAAGCCAAGTTTTTTTTTTTTTCAATCCTATGATGGGCATGCAAATGTTTTGGATCCCTAATCTCATGTTTACTGTAGTACATCGACAATTTCGTGATGGACACGTTCTGTTTTTGTGCAAAACTGAGGACACGTTCCCTTTTGAACTCATTTTCTAGTTCGGAGATTCAATAACACGTTTCGGATGAAATATTTTTTTATTACAAAGTTTGGAGTTGTGACACCATTTTCGTTTTCAGATAACACCTGACCTTACATACAGCTCAACACCAAAAATTTTTTTCTCAAAATCAGAAGCAAAACTTTCATAAAAAAGCACGTAAACATCTTGAAATGCAAAACAGTACTAAAATAAATTTTAAATCGATTTTACTTGAAAAAAGTTGGTTTTCTCATTTGCAGCTAAGCCCCACGAGAGTAAGTACAACTATGGGATCGAACACGACTACCACGGATCGTGGCATGGGGAGGCTCACCCCCACGGATACGGCGGTCTAGGTGACGGCCATGGAAGTTACGGTCTTGGAGGAGCTCATGCCCTGGGAGTTCTCCCACAAGGCGGCCACGGGGGTTACGGTGCGGGCTATGGCTCTCATGGCTACAACGGTCTCGGAGGCGGCTACGGCGGTTTGGGAGGCGGTTACGGCGGACTGGGAGGCGGTTATGGAGCAGGCTACGGCCATGGGGGATACGGGCACGGTGCGAGCAGCTTTTCCAACTTCAATCTGAAATCTTACGGCAGTCACGGAGGATACGGTGGCCGTGGAGGTTACGGAGGAGGTTATGGCGGATACGGAGGCTATGGACATGGATGGTGATCATCATCCTGATGTGCTCATCAAGTTTGCATCATCATTATGCTCGAGATTATATTTCCTCAAATCAAACCAACATACCTCCTACTGAATGATGTCATCGCATATATGTATATCAAAATCGTATAGTTCCTCGATATTTATAGATGATTTTCGCCCCAAAATTCATGTATTTTTATATTTTTGTACAATAAAATCTTGATATTCCTCTGTCAACGGTCCAAGTTCATTTAATTCACCATACAAACCATTGTTCGCAGTATAACAGTTGCACTACGAACATCCTAACATGTATGAGTTTCTAATATATCGTTATGATTCTCCATAAATCCTTAATAACAGGTCCAAAAATTTGTGGGAAAATTCAATCTTAAAAAGGCCAAAAGGTCTGTTGCCCGATGGAAGCGAACCTTCATCTTACAAAATCATCAGCTGAGAGATCCACACCAAACTTTCCGTTCCAAGACGTCATTGGTTGACCGATGTATCTCGCCGCTGCGACTAGGAATGATCATGCATTCGGTGAACTCCGAATATCAGCGTAATGATTTCTTAGGTCTTTGTAGGGGGCAAAATATCTTTTAAAAAACGTCTGCCAAACTGAGTGTTGCACATGTCTTCCTTGTCTAGATGGCATGATCGAATACGTCTTCGAAAATGTTTTAGATAATTTAGAAAGTAGAATATAAGCGTATTACAAAGTTTCACAGGACAGAAATGACGAGGGACATGTTCCGTCATACATCAAAGCCTTCAAAGTCGACTTGCCTCACTGTGCGACAGACACACTCGAAATGAGAGTTGCTGAGAGTAGCCAAACGCTTTGACGGGAAATGAAAAATTTGATTTTGGAGAATAAACATTATTCTTATCCAAGAGGGAACAAAATGAAAACAAAGCTTCATCTATGTATGTAACATAGGAAGAAGTGTCAGCCGTTCAAGTTAAGTTTCAAGTTCTATTAGATTCTAAAGTTGTACTAATTTTTAAAGGGTGACCAATTCCTCTCAATTTCCACACATCAGAAGGTTAACTTGATTGCATTCGGAATCATTTAATTACTTTAGTTAATAGCATTACAAAATATGAAACGTTCAAGTAAGATGAGGCAAAAAAGTTCCTTAAAAATGCATGATAATTAGATTACTAAAAGACAATGCCAGTGAATTCATTAGTAGGTATCGATAAAAAAGGACCCAATGCGAAACGATGGGAAGCTACTATAAAGCTGTACTGTCCGATATCAAGCCCCAAATACTTAGCTAAACGTTCACGTTCTGTGAAATCCACATATCTTATTGGGAAATGAAGCTGTCGCCAGTGATCTAAATTTTTATGAAATATTCGAAATCGAAATTAATTTCTCTATATCTACAGGCTTCTTTGGATGATAGGGACGAGGCCGATCGAATGGATCTATCATGAAATACTTCATTTGTATATACAGGGCATCATATAAGGTACTTCACCCACGTATTCTATAAACAATTTCCTACAAAAAGTGCCTCTTTGTGCCAAACCGAAAACATTGGGGTCAACAGTGGTACTGATTGAGTTTCAACGTGCGGATGGCGGACCAGTGAAGTTTTCGACGAATCTTATCCTGAACTCGTCAACATCACTTTTGACAAATTTAAAACTGCACCTTAGAAGATAAAACAGATTAATTTTGTTCGTAAAAATGCCTACTCATTTGAAACCCAATACCAACCGTCAAAAATTTCGACTTGCTTCGCTGTTTTTTTGTATTCAAACGAGGTTTTCTCGACCAAGTAAAATAGTGAAAACGGTTTTTGATATACCATTCAAAAGCTGACCGTTTGGCGCATTTTTCAAGTTACGGGCATATGGTAAAATGCAGATTAGAGTGGATTACTGAACCCTTGAAAAACCTTGTTTTTTTTTCAAATGAAGGCTGGGGGGAAGGAAAGTAGGCTGAAAACCGCCTGGGGTTTAGGTCCCCTTCTTGTAATTTGAAACCAAGGCGTTCTGTCAGAATTTCTTTCTGTCAACGATCAATATTTCATTCTCGCCATTTCAGTTAAGTTGTACTTTAGTATAAACATACGGACTTGGGCGTAAAAAATCGAAATTTTCACAAGGATCAACTTCTTTAGATACTTTGTCAAAAGAGTTTTCAATTCTTTGAAGTGTTTGAAAAACTGAACAAACAACTTTCGGACAAAACATATACCTATCTTTGAGTTTGCTGTCAATCTCAAATCTTAAAGATTTGTCTTTATCTTGAGAGTGTTGAATTGAGAATTCGTAGAGTTGTGCCACGGGTGATAACAGCGTGCATTTTGGTCCATTGTCAGCCCGCTTTAGAGATTTTGACGTTAACACTATCGTAAAAAGTTTATTTCGTATGAATATTTATGAGTTTGATCACACACAAACCGGTAATACAGTGCATTATTTACAAATACGTTTATCTCTTGTCTCACACACGCACTACAGCTCGCTCCTGAAATCTCTACATCCCTCTTCATACGTGGCCAGTAGAGGTCAATCGGAAAGAATTGAGTGTTCGGCGTCCTCCAGCGTTCCCAACTCTTCCAAAATGCTCGTGGCAACAGGACTCGATCTTGCTCAACTGCTACAACACCATTCCAAGTTCTGCACGACAGTCTGAGAACAATTTTAGCATCAACGGTGCCCCAAGATCATATTTTCTTTTTGTTCTACCATTACTTTTTGTCTACATGTGCAACTAACTTCGGAAATGTTGAATTGTGATACACAATCCGTTCGAGCGCCCGTTTTTTTGTTCGATTAGGAATTCCGATCTTACGAAAAATCTGCTAAATTCTATAGGAACAAGAAAAAACGAGGGTAATAATTACACAGAGGTCTATTATTTCTTGTTTAGACTGAACTATATATGTAAATCACTGATCTACGTACCCACTGATGCTCTCAAAATCAATCTGATACAAATTTCGCTCCGCTGTCATCCCAAATGAGGACTAGGCCTTTAGAATGACAGCCAGCTGCGGACGGAGCCGGAAATCGCTCATGGAACCTGTCTGCAACCAATGTTAGAATTTGCACTAATAATTTCAATAGTATAAAAACGATATAATATATTATTATAAGAATAATATTATTATTCTTGGATTTATACGGATTTGTTGATTCTTCCGATATCTTTGTGCTTATTGAGACGCATGTTACGGAAAGTGACGATGATTCGTTCAGAAATAGATTCTCCTATAATAATCCTATATAAATCACGAATAATGATATAATAGAGATATAATAAATGAAAGGTGTAATAAGTTATAATGAATAATAATCCCATATGAATAACCCAAGCAATAATAGCATCACTTCGTTGAAAGTTATACGTTTATTTGTATATCTTATTAAACCTATATTATATTATGTTCAGGAATGAGGATATTGATCCCAGTCAACGTTTTTCTGTTTGTTATTAATTGGTTGTTAACTCCATTGTTCTTGTTATCAGGTTTTTTTTAACACCATTGTTCTCGTTGTCAAGTTTTTATTAATGCCTTAATTTCAAACCTATACTAAGCATAGTCAAGTCTTGATGGTAGCAAATATACTGTTTCCCGAACCAAATGGTTGCTCGCCCTGCAACAATTATTAGACTTTTTTTCAAGGTCTACCTTTTGTTGAATATTATTCTCCGGAACCATAAATAAGAATCAAACGTAAATTAAGATCCAGATCATATGGCCACTCCGACGGGCAGTAATTCAGACCATGCCATCCATGCTATTATCACTAAAGTAGTTATCTAGGAGTGACCTAAGAAATAATATTATTAAACGTTGAAAACATGAATTTCTCTCGTGTCATGCGATTATCTAGCAAATAATGTTTCTCTCGCTCTCTCTCGCTCTCACACACACACACGCACGCGCGCACACAAAAACACACAGACACAACACTGGTACGTCACATACCGAAAAGTAGGTCCCATAAAGAAACAGAACATCTTAGCCAAGACGACCCTGAGTACCCTGCTACGAAGAAACGGACAGCTCCTACAACCAGCCTCCTACCTTCCATTACTTCAAGAAAACGTAAATGAAATGCTCCGCAAGAGTAAATGTACACCTAATCTTGGCAAGGACAAGGGGCGGAGGAGTGCCCTTGAAGGAGCCCTTAACACGGCGCAGAGGGTATACAGTACCCGCACGACTGAGCGGTCTTGAAGGGGGGGTAGCCCCACCCCTTCACAATTTCCCAAGGTGATTAGCTAGCCAAGTGGAATGACCAGTTGCCTTTTCGTTTATCATTCTAATAACGAATCTTTGGAATCCACCGAGAAAGAATCTGTTGTTTCAATTATTAATTCAATTAAATCTAGTTTATAAAAATCCTCCAAAAATTTTCACCAAAACTTCTTAACACGTCCCTGCGTTCTCGACTTGACTTTCCATTCACATTGAGGAATAATATTAAATTTGATGATAATGGTGTCAAAGGCTATAGCAACGACCAGAGCGGCCAGATGGAGCTGCCTTTTCTTGAGACAGATCAACGTATTACAGTTTGAAATTGTTCAATTCTCAGCTGAGCCATCTCATGAAAAGCTCTCTGGACGTCACCCACAAAAACAGGCAGTTGGAAGGGAGACGCCAAAATCTTTTTGAAGTGGAGGAAGATCATTGGCGAGATACTCATACATATACATACAAAGAAATGCAAACAATTTTCTTGCCGATTTCGTCTTAGAATGATCTGAGACGGATATGTATAAAGTTGGGTATTTTTTTTCCTCATGTTTCGGTTTTTCTTACCCTGGATCAATTCCAGTAGGCGTTCCTTTTTTGACAAAATCTCGCTTTTCAGGGCGTTCTTGTTTTCTATAACAACAATAGTGTTATTTCGAAAGTTTTTTATATTCAGATTTTTGAAATTGCATCCTTTTGATTTCGTGAATTCAAAAATTTAAGGTAAATTTCCTCATTTATTTCATTTAAGTCCCATAGACTTAAAGACAACCTTAGATGTAATCAAATTCGATTTTCCGTTGCGTTATAGAAACTTGAACGCTAAGTGACTCATTCTTGAACTCTTAATACGAGTGTTTCTTAGTTGAAAGCCTGTCGGATCGTGGGTTTAACCACACCATCTGTTCTCAGCTAATGTCAAATTCACTCTCGTTACCTCGCAGCAACTCATCTATTGCGAAAAGTTTCGAAGGGGTCAGCCTTAAAAAAAAACACAATCTTCCCGAACGCCGAACGATTTTGCCGGAGCTGACTTACTACACTATCGCCGATACGGGATTACCCCGTAATTACAATTAACAATCTAGTCCGACCCGTTCGGGCGATAGTTTGGCGGTCGCTATAGTTACCGAAGTGTTGGGACTTGGAAGATTTGAAAGGCACATGCGATGGGGCTGTGGGTAGGGGATGCTTCCACTGCCCTTGGTCAGTTTTGTATATAACGTTAGGAGCCTCCCCCAGGAGCATCATCACCACCGCAATGTTTCTACAGGTAAAGTCAACAACCCGAAATTACTAAAGAAACGAATACTTGAGTAATGCATGCAGTGCGGGGAATGACTATTAAGATCGTATGTTTTTGTAGAAAATCTTCTTTTGGACGGAGTACAGCTCATTTTCCACCAACGTACCATATCCTGCTTAACCACCCAAAGTCCGAATTATTGTTGACGAAAACTAACCACTATAATAATTTACTGTTCTGAGGACCGGTTTCACCAACAATCCCCAAATATGTTTAAAGTAGATAATTTTTTTCACCAATGTAATCAAGCTTTTCTGTACGACGTATATTTTCAGTTTACACGTTGATTTATCTGATATCGAAGAGGCATTTGGCCTCAAAATGCATATGAGTGATAACAAGATGACATTGATAACCAACAACCGGTTATATTTTTGCTACATTCTTGTTGTTGTTATATTCCTGCTTTCTTCACTTTACTGATTAATTTGCTTCACTCCTTGTGTTCTGTTTTCGTTAACAATGTTCCTTTCCTCACCATATGAAACAAATCACGTAGAGGTTTTCAGAGAGGTGTGACTCATACGCCATAAAAGACATTGAAGTCCGTTCATCAAGTCTCGTGGTAACACTTCTGTCTTGTTCAATTCGTGTTCAAACATTACTCTGATTGTTTCAGGTTGCTCTGATCGCCGCTTGCGGGCTCGCCGTAGCTACCGGCCAAGGCACCAGTAAAACTTCAGTCTGTACGTATTTCCATGAATAAAATTTAACACTTCAAACTAATAGGCAATAAAAACTTGGATTTATTTACAATAACATGATGAAAAGGAAATATTTGATTTCCTATCTGTTTCCCTGTTACAAATCATCTTAAAACTACTCTACCGATTTTAAAAATTCATTCACAAACAGAAATGTAGATCTTTTCCAAGTAACACAGGCTAAATTTATTATTGTATTTTATATATATACCTAAAATGGGAAGTAACTCAAAATATCTACAAATCTATAAAAGTAATTATTTCGCGTTACCTGCAAAATATGTAGACAAAGTATTGAAGTCTGTATTCAAAATATTAAAAAAGGTATTGAAGTTTATATGCGGAATTTAGCCTTGGAAAAAAAGTTCCCATAAACGCGGGACTGCAGATGAAAACTTACTAAAAATCAAAAAAGTACAAAAAACCTTATTCTCTTCATTTGTTCAAGAACTTCCATGAAAATGCTCGTCTATAGAAAAATGTCTGGAATTCAACCTTTCGACATATCGAATTTGAAGGAGAATCCCAGCAAACGCTTGTTCTTATATCATACGCCGAGATATCAATTTTGAAAGAATAAGTTTTTGTAATGTTAAAGTTTTCCCTATCAATACCCTTTTTTACCGTTGGACGTCGAATCGATTGAGATGGGTCTCAGGCTCGTCCGAGCTCATATGATGTATGAAATATCATTTTTAAGATTGAAGTAATTCAGACAGTCCAAAAGTCAAGAAAAGTTGTGAGGGGTACAAAATAATAAACCTTTGTGAAATAACATACAGCACATTTTATATAATAATACAACAAGCCGTTTCATAGTAAATAATTGTTAAATTCAAGAGAACGTGAATTTTTTTTTTTTTTTTTTTTTTGTTTGCGGAGCCAAGTATTTTTAAACGTTTTTGTTCAGCATCAAATTTCCGTAAAAAATTATTCATTTTTCGGAAACATCCTGTAAATGTGTAAATTTTAGTGTTCGGATTGTCCTTTTAGTTTGGGAGTTAAGACGGGCATGAAAATTGTCCGCGTAAGGAAAACGTCACGGTTTCAACAAACGGTTCAAAGTTTGGTTCATTAAAAAATACTGCCTAAAAACTAAGACTAAACTAATCAACAAATAGTAATTTACTTACTTATTCAGATTATAAAACAGTTTTCCAATTCAAGAATGAATGTTTCAGTAGTTATGAAATTAATAGTCTACGGAGTTTAGGGTAATAATCGAGAGCTACGGAGTATCTCAGGTTGGGCTTGTACAATTTGTTTCCGGTTCACTAAAGATACTGACGTTTCACACGGTGACTGTCGGTCTTGTATTGTTGATATTTTATTGTTTCAATTTATACGAGTTTGAACAAAATTATAGAAATATTAGAGGAATAATGAGAAAATTAATTTTTGCTATAAGAATTTGATACCTCGCGGATATTCCTGAACACAGTCAATGTAGCAGTAGATAAAGGTTTTCTCATAATTGTGAATGTAAAGAAAGCAGGTAAATTTGTGGATTCAACGATGAAATATTAACAGTCAACCAAAGATGCAGCTTTGAATCACTTTCAACAACCATAACATGGCAAGTCACTACGAAAAGCTTTTTCATTCCTGAATCATGTAGCCCTGTGTAAGATAAATTCCAAGATATTTATCAACAAAGACCATTGTTTAAATGTAACAGAATAGACCAGATAAAAACGAAAAAAATAATTCACTATGTTAAGGAAGTATTCCTCATTTTAACTTATATTTTCGTTCTTACAGATGTTGAAATTATTTTTCGGCCAAATACTCCAAGAGAGGGAGCAAACTAACGACTGGTAGCATTTAGGTTTCCATCAACAACAATGAAAGAAACCTACAAATTATTACTTAATGGTTGATTGTTTCTTTATTAAATAGCCGGTGTACTCGAATCACTGTTATGGAACGTAATTGACTTCCTGGTATTTTCAATAATCAGTCATTGTAATCGTGAAGCAAAAATGTTTTATAACCCCCCCTCAAACTTCGTAACTTTATGTTTCAAGGTGCGTAGATTACAAGCTGCAGTGTTTTAAGGCAAAAGCCTTAAAATCGATGTAAAAAATTCAATCTTCCCCACGTCGACTCCACTTGCGGTCTAGTTAGTCCTAATTTCTAGCTAGTCTTACATCCCCGCACGCGTAGATGCCAAGGGCCAAAAACTTGAAAATAACGTGTTTTTCGAGGTGTTTACGGACAGTGCCTAATGCCTCTAGCGTCATGGTCATTCTTTGAGTGTTTTATTTATTTATTTTATTTATTTATATGAACGGGCGAACCCAATTGCAGGAAAATAGTATTATGAAAAAAGTCTACAGTCACTTGTTGTGTGTGTGTCACTTGTGTTGGGGGTATTACTGCATAAGCTTTTGGAAGCAGCAACCATTAGAGGCTAAGAACCAAAATTTTTGAACCTGAAAGTGACATCACGCATCATCAAAAAATAATAAACCATTTGTAAAAATTCTTTGCCATGTAACTGTATGAAATTTCTCGAGCCGCGTTTCGTGAATAATTAGTTTTTTGGAGTTCACCTGATTTATTGGGCTTTCCCAAACAGATAATTGTGTTTCTGTTGTACAGCCAAACCTAATGAAGGGGAGTACAACTACGTGATCGAGCACGGGAATCCGGGATCGTGGCAGGGATCATCTCATCCACATGGGTATGGAGGTCTTGGTGATGGTCAAGGAAGCTACGGGCTAGGAGGCGCTCATGCTCTCGGAGGTCTTCCCCAGGGCGGCTTTGGATACAGCGGACTTGGAGGCTATGGCGCTCACGGCTCCGGCGCTCATGGCTATGGCGGCCCCGGAGGTTATGGCTTCGGCAGTCTCGGAGGTCTGGGAAGAGCCGGCTACGGCGGTTTGGGAGCCGGCTACAACGGTATAGGAGCCGGCTACAACGGTATAGGAGTCGGATATAACGGTCTAGGAGGCGGCTATGGCGGTTACAGAAGTGGATACGGATATGGAGGCCCAGGTTCTGCATATGGAGGTTACAGCGCTGAATACGGAGCACGCTATGGAGGTTACGGAGGCTACGGACATGGAGCAACCAGTTCAGTCAATGTCAACTTGAAATCATACGGACAAGGCTACGGTCGTCTAGGAGGATACAACGGTTTTGGGGGTCACAATGGTCTTGGGGGTTACAATGGTCTCGGTTATAGTGGACTCGGCGGCTACAGCGCTCATGGAGCTCATGGTGGCTACGGACGTGGATGGTGAACAGTTCAAACGAAATCTTGCTATAAATTGGGCAACTGAGATTTAAAAATTTAACGAAAATCCCAACGGCTATTAATGTAAAGCAACAAATCATTTTGTACATAGGAAATGTGTATATTAATTTTTTTGTTTAATCAGCAATGAAGAATTCACACCTATTTTTACTATTAAAAAGAACTGTATCAACCGCATGTGTATTAGTTCTGTCCTACAATCCCCGAAAATATCCTTACGCTTTCAAGGGCTACAAAAAAGAAGTGTTATTCATAATTTACTATGAATGTTTACTATGTGATGTTTACATCACACAGCTTGCAAAAGAAATATTACCCAAATACAGAAGATATATAAACTGAAACTCCAAAAGAAGCACTTTTTCGCATTTACAGTGTAGATCTAAAGTGTGAGAAAATTAATCTATTTATTTTGTTTTCATAATATTTGATAATTAGTTTAACTGTTAAAGATACCAAAATAATAGCAAGAGAACTAATTATCAAATATTATGAAAACAAAATAAATAGAATAATTTTCCCACACTTTATTAGATAACTGGATACAATAAAAAACGCTGTAAGTTAATACTTTGTTTGCCTTGATTGATCACAAGTATAAACGCTCCAACCAACTGAAAATTAATGAGACCTTACCTTGCTTTTCGGTTCCATCAATGGAGAAAAAAGTATTAATAAATTCGTTATCTTGAAATCGGTACGTAAGGTGATTTCATCACCAGTTCACATTTTTGTAAGCGTTATTTTCAACTGTCAAATTTTTAGCTTAAATAGAGAGCAAAAGGGTGAAAACGCATCAATTCGAGTGGGCTCATTCAATGTTTTAAGTTCTAAAATTTAGAAAATATAATTTAATATATTCTAGTTCTAAAATATATTTATATATATATTGTCAAAAATACATTTACCCATTGATTCCACCCTTGAGGATTAACGACCGATTTTACCCAATTTCCATCAACTTGGATGAAAAAAAAAACTGAGGAAAGGTACATATTAAAGCTGGGGCAAGGAAGTACTTTTGGAAAAGGGTATTGCGGAGATGTTGCAACCACAGGCCATCAGGCCACAACTGTTCTCTATAAGGCACTGGTCCTGCCACTATTGGAGTATGCCTCCACCGTATGTTCGCCACTGTACGCAGTCCGCAAGCTTACTCTGGAACAGGCCCAGCATAAATTTCTTCGCTATATTGCTTCTAAGCCTGGGATCCCTCATTATGGAGTTGATCATGCTGCCCTGATGGGGTTTGTGACATTCTGCCCTTGGAAAGCCAAAGTTATGTGGCAGACCTGGTATTTATGCACATGCTATTGAATGGAGCAAAAGTCTCGCCAGCACTGCTCGGAGAGATAGGCCTTGTGCCTCGTCTTCCCTCTCGCAGCTCTCCTCCGTTCTACGTGACTTTCACTCCTACAAATTACCTTCAGGATGTGATCGTCATCCTGAGTTTTTTGAAGTCTTTAATTGATTTTAATTGAATTGTTTTGAAGTATCCAAGTGTTTTGAAGTCTTTAATTGTGTTCTTCCCAACATTTTTATTTTTGTTACATTCTCACATCTGGTTTAAAATCTTTACCATAGTTAAATAATTGTTATTACCAGTGACTCTAAACTTATTTCATGTTTCTATTTTCTTGTAATTGGATTCTCCCCGTTCATATAAATAAACCAACGTAATCATGCAGGGGCCGCGTGCTCGTTGAATTTATTGCAGAGCGGCAGTAAAAGAATGATTTCGAAGCGCAGCTCTCTTAATCCAGCTTCTACAATTAATTTCTACTATCTACAGAAATTTACACTCAACCTCCTTAGGATAAAGTGAGACTTCTTCCTTCGTGCTCTCTATTCTGTCAATACAGACGTCTTGGATTCACCTCTGATGGTGCTGTCAGGCAGTTGAAGGAGACCATCTACACCTCTAAGCGTTGCAGGCACAATCGCCCAACCCCTCGGAAGGGGAACTTTCCACTTGCTCCAACTGATCACAAATCAATGTGATCCTAACTAAACGCCATTACAAACATTTCGAATACAAGCAATCAACCTAAAAAAAATGATTTATTTTACTTGCATTCTCGCTTTCAAACTTTTCAACATTGTTGAAATCCCCATGACAATATTTTGAAAAACCGAGACGCCATACCGCTGGATTTTTTATAGCTTTTTATTGGCTGCCCTTATCGACCTAGAAAGCTGCAATTTTAATGGTAGCTTCTTTTCAGTACTATTTTGTTTGAGAGTTACTTTTTAAATCGAGTTTTTCAAGTCTCTTGTACTTACTATAGCAGTGGTGTAAGAGAAGCTTTTTTAGGTATTTAGCTCAGCTCGCTGAATTTCAGTTTGTTCTGTTCGTGGATAGTATATAACACAATTGTATGTATTGATATTCCTCATAAGCTGAGTGAGCCCAAGGGTTATTTTCTGTCCTAATTGACAGAGAAAGCAGAAATTTTAATGGAACGTTCTGGCAAAGGCGCTTTTAATCAGAAACAGAAGAGGCGCTTGCTCTAGGAAGGGTCGAAGTAGCCGCCAGCCGTCAGTATTATTTGGTAGTCTAAAGAATACCATAATATCGTTGTGTGATTTTTATGTTTTCAATTACTTCTGTACAGGAAAGTAAAAATGTACTAATCCAACTAAGCTCTCACTTGGCTTCGATACCCCACAAAAGGTATAAGCTGGACTGGGAGTTTTGAGGGCTCATTTGAGGGCAGGGGAAGACATGCGCGACCCTCTCTCTTACTATTGAGCTTCATGTCGTGTACATTCAGCGATCTGCCAAGAATGTTTTGATGATGCTATGAGACGTCATAGCTAGTGGCACTCAAGTTCAGACTACATTTCATTGTTTAGCGAAATGTTATTCCGGAGCCGCAACGATAGGTACCTACACTAATATTTCCCTTGTCCGATTTGATACCCAACTTGTGTTTCCATCCATTGTGTTTCGATCTTGAGTTCGAGACGTTGACCGTCCGGGAAACTCTTCCCGGCCGGAGCTCGAACGTGTTGCGGCAGATCCCCCGAGATAGAAGAGGGTCCGCGTCCCGCTCGGGTAAAACGACTGTCGGACAACAATGGGCCCAGCGGGGGGAGCTTCTCGACGAGCTGGAAGCTGTCCGAAGTACCTTCGAAACTCCCATTGTTAGGTTGTTAGCCGAGAAACCGCCGGCAACTAAGTTTTCGGCTGATGAAGACCTCCGCAAGTATAGAACACTCTAGTTCTCTCTCTCCCTCATGTTCTTCCCCTTTCACGCTCGTCCGCTTCCATCCACCATCCGGCTGACGGTTTCCGGACAATCACGGAACATCCAAACAAAAAGGTTCAAACCACGCTCCATCCCCCCTTCCATCGCTAACGATACGCTAACGATTAATGTACGGGGTTTTTAGGACGTCCTCTGGTGCCGATTAGGATTGATCCAAGTGGACAACCCAAACAAGAGAAAAAAATAACTGTATACGAAACCGTTTCAGACCCTTCTAAGGTCTAATCCGGAAAAAAATCGGTTTTATAATTTTTCTCCGCTATGTACGGTATAAGTTGCGAGCCTCATTCGATACCTATAGCTCCCAAGAAATGACGAAGCGCTGTGCCCTAGTGGCCCTCGGGGCCCGTCGGGCTGCATTGGATATGTGCTTCCTACGGAACCTGGTAACTGGCCGCGTTCACTGTCCCATTGCTAGATGAACTCAACTTCAACGTACCTGCATATAACTCTCGTCACTCACCTCTATTTAGATCAGCATTCTCTCTAACAAACTACATAAGTCACCAACCCATCAACAGACCCCCTCGGCTGGCTAATCAACTCCTAACCTTCAACCCATCCCTGGACTTATTCAGCAACCAATCCCAGCAGGCATTTAAATACCAGCAGTTTCTCCAAGTGCTACAACGTTGATTTATTTTAACTATAATTCTATTTTCAATTTATTTTCCTATTTTATTTGTATTTCTTTTCTCCATGTTTACTTCACTCGTCCACAATACCCACCCAGTGACAAGTGATAGAGCGATTATTGAATTTCAGGAGGCACACAAATATGATCAACTGACCAATCCAAATTGGTATTTTGGTTGAGAACAGATTTACGAGCTCTATGCATATCTCCTGAAATTCAATAATCGCTCCATCACCTGTGAAACACACACGCTCCAGAGCTTAGTAGACACATGTTTGTTTTTCTGTATATGCAATTATACAGTATTTCAAATAAATAAATAAGTACTGTTAAGGCAAATAAAAAAAGGGAAGTTAAAATATAGAACAGTTTTCTTAATAGTTTAATTTCTATATGTACATTTTCTTTTATTCAAGTTCTATTTTTTATGAGTGGATTCTCGAGATCTTTCACCGACGATCTTCCAAACGCCAACGTCCTTGTCACTGCCGCATTTCGCTCTTTGCGCCACGTCAAGTTTTTAAGAAGTTTTTAAGCTTCAAAAAAGAGCAGTTAAGATTACGAAGAAGCTTGATTGGGGCTAGAGGTGCAGGAGTCTTTTTTTCTTTTTCTTTCACCACTGAGGCCCTGGTGAGCCAATTAGAAAGTCTTGGGATTCTGACCATTCCCATTGGGGTTTGGACCACTCTCTTGTATGTTTGGGAGCGCAACGACTCAATCCCAACATTCTGCAATTTTTATGTATACCCTACCAGATCTAATCGTAGTTTATAGCTTTCTGCTGCTCGACGTCCCATGCCGATTGTTCGTAAGTGTTCATGAATGATCCTCATTCATCGTGGGTTCATGAGATGGGGAAACGCCTTTCAATTGCCTCCCTCAACTAAATTCAGACGCTTCCAATCAAAACGTTCAGAATGACAATAGAACGACCTGGATTAAGATTGAACTGAAAGACATTGATCGTTTTTTTAACGTGATCTGAAGTTGTTATTTAACATCTTGATTAATTGTTGTTCAACTTATCATGTACTCGACTTAATGTTTTGTGTACTTGAATTTTCCAGAGTTTAGCTATTGAGTTTTATCCGGATGGGATGGAATCATTCCATCCTATTGTTCATACAATAATTCATTCATTATTGAATGAATGAGAAACCGAAATAATGGATACCAGTTGAAGTTCTTGCTTGCAGATAACGAACATGTTTGGGTTCCTACGCCGTAGATGTTTAGAAGCAAAATAAAAGCCCTGTGATCATTTGTAAGGCTTTGTATTATATTTCATCTCCGAGCAGCTTCCTTTCCATCTATCCCGAGCAGTCGGCTTAATGCGGCTCTCCAGGGCGGCTGGACTACCTGCCGCTATCTAACATCTTCTCCTCCCCTAGAGCCGCATTTCGGAACCATTTGTTATCTGAAGGGGCGAGGCCCTTTGCGATGTATTCTCGACGAAACTGCCCACTGGAGAGGGCATTTTCTCGACGATTGAGGGACATTAACCTTCCTTTTTGTGATACAAACATCTCACGTATACTCTATGTACTCTACCACTCTACAACTCTTTAATGCAGTACACTCTTTGAAATCGAACCTAAAAACCAAAACCCATGACATTGCTGCAACGTAATTATTTTATTTCACATGTCACTGTTCAACCCCAAAGTAGGGTACATTTTAGGATTTCGCAGAAAATCCTACCATTGTCATATACATATCCCGGGTAAAAGCCTAATGTAGGCTTTTAAAATGGACTTTACCTATTATCCCTTGTGATATTTCAAGAGACTTGATTAAAATATCATTTCAATCAGAAAGTGTGTTTCGAAATTTTACCACCTGATTTTGGTAAATCTCAACGTTCTCCAGTGGGGAAATACGCATGTTCACCAAAAGATATCGGCAAAAGTCCCAAACTCCTCATTTTCAAAGGTTTTTCGGGGCTATACTAAATTGGTTATTCTATTCTAAGATATACCAACTAAATCAAGTTGTAAATACCGGTTTTTCAAATAGATTTCAGGCTTTCAAGAAGAAAATTGGGAAATCCTAGGAATGTTTGGTAAATCCCAACATTTTCGCCATTTCGAGTATATCGCTAAGCCTTGAGTGCGTGTTGTCTAAGGGATTGTCGCGATGTCTATGCCAGTAAAACCCCCGAAAAACGTTTTGATCATATTTTGGCTATAGCGTCTTCGCGTTCAGACTGGTAAACGACGGGTAAAAGTAGGATCTATTAGACCCCGAGTGGAGTCCACGTGGAAATGAACGGATTTTTGCCCAATGGCGGGAGGTGGGGTTTCTTTATGAAAATGTATAAGGGAGGGATATAAAACATTTTTGCTAAACGATTAAGAAGGTTTATTAATGAAAATCATAATCCAAACTGTGAAAGTTGGTTTGTGTATGCTATCGGCTATCGCAAATTGTCGAGCAAATCTCAGTGGTGGTTTTAGGCTATATTACAATCCTTAAAAATTTTTTTCCATTCTGGTAAACAACTTTGTAATTAAGGACTTTTCAAATTGTCATTGTAGAAATATCCAAACGTTTATCATTAGTTAACATGTGATAGTAGGCTGTTGGTGTGTTGTCCTTAGGACTTATACTTGAAGATGCATAAGTCCAGTATGAGCTGACTGTCTCCAAACGCAAAGTTAAATCATACACAATGCATGATGCTGGGACTTGGTATGTAGACTCCTTAGGACTTACGCTTGAGGATGCATCGGTCCTGGACCAGCTGAGTTTCTATTCCTGATTATGGACATGCCCTCATTCCACAAATCCCTATGACCACGACTTACATGGCATTTCATTTTGAAATATTACAATTCACAATTCCGTTGGTGTAACGTTCACAATCGATAATGTTCATGGACAACATTCCGACTTGTGTGGTTTCGATTCAGATTCCGATTCCTTCTAAGATGAAAACTCCATGGTTCCCACTTCCCAAAACCAGATAGTGCTTTCTGTACTCAGACAATGAAAACACCAAAAATATTGTATACCCAAACTACACTTCTATGAAGATTACGCTTTCTCTTCATACTCATTTCTTATCCGAATAACCACAATGTTATTTGTGCCCTGGCGAAGCCTGGCAGTTTACCGGTAGCTCCAAACGGAAATAAAAAGTATGGAGTCTTTGACTAATCCGATGTCGATCCAGCAACAACATGGGAACTTTTCGTTTTTCCATGATTAGCAAATGAGTGTATACTCATATGATATGATTAGCAAATGAGTATATCAGACTGAACTGAAAACGATCGTCTGGACGCGTGTGTGAAACACCCTTGACGCGGAAGCAAGACGCAGAAACGTTGCGACAAATCGACGTCTACAGCTTCATAAATGTAAACTGAAGCGTCATAAATTGTTTTTGAGGATATACTAATCTTACTGAATATGTATCTTTTCGTAATTTATACAAATTTACGGGAATGTTTATTTTAACAAATTTACAATGATTTTTTGTCTGTCGTGCCTGTTTTCAGAAAAATTCTGCACTTTTATCAACTTACCAACTGCCATGTTCTAACGTTTACATCACACGTTGTAGTAAAATGTCTTTTGCTGTCTTGAGCTCCTAGAGTTTTAGGTTTCCCTTGTACCCATTTCCCGAGTGTCCCTGGAACATGAAGCAATTTCAATCAGACGAGGAAAAAAGAACGGCAATATAGGTGAACTTAATAACTACGCTGTATCTTGGTGAAAGAGTAGTAATTATCTGAACCCCATGTTCGTTTTTGCACGCCACCCTTGGGGAATTGAAAGAAAAAGTAGAAAAAACCCGAGGGGTCTTCCTCAGGCTCAGGGAATCCTCGACAAGTGAAGACGAACACCTGTCTTATATGATCACGATTCCAACCAAGTTCAAATCCGATATAGGAATTATCTCACCTTTAACTCGTGATTTCAACCTTGTGAACGATTTGAGAAGAAACCCACATTTACTATATCTTGATTGGATGTATTATGAGTTCAAATGAGGTGAATACCTATCTAAATGAAAATTCCAGATAAATGTTATTTGGAATCAATTAGCTGTGGAACTTGGATTACCAGCACATTCTTTTCTGGAATAATGGATGTAGTTTAGTTCGTCATTATGTTTTTTAACCGTTTAAGGTATCCTCTCCTTCAACTATTAGCAGAGGACTATTTCAATGATTAATATAACAAGGGGGTGATGGGATGGACTATATGCCCCTCCAAACGCTGATGCGATCATTCTGCAACATCCAGATGACATTCCTCAAGCGAAAAAGCTTCATTTTTATACTCAGCCTTAGCAGACTATAAAAATGGGAGAGGGGAACTGCCCGCATCGATCAAATTATAAAACGCTTCAATTGTAATAAATTGGTAATTTCACTCTGTGATTCAACCAAACTAAAGAGTGAAGATGATTGGTCGAAATCACGCAGAAACACTGGTTCTAATATCTACCGTTTGATTATGTGGTTCTAATCACTTACTTACCTTCCAAATTCCAGCAACGTTGATCATTTATCAAACGCACAAAATGTTTAGGGGCTTAATAAATTGGAAACGTCAAAGATGTGTTTTTCATACCAACTGCGAACATTTGAAATCATTGAGGATGATGACGACAACAACAAAACATGGTTGCAGTCAAGTTTTCTGTACAAAAACAAGTATAACATAACGAAGCATTTACGAAAACACACTACATACCACCACACACACTCACCCCATACATTTACCACTACACACTCAACACACTACATCCACACCACCTACTACATTTACCATAACATTTATGGTTTAAACTTTTATGAGCGTACTAGTTTAATGGCCCTGCTACGCAGGTTAAAAAGAAATAGGTGAAAAATCAAATACATTTCATCTAGCAATTTTACATATCAATAAAGGTACACTAGGGTGTTTACAGCAAAATCTAGCCCTTTATTATATAGCTCAATTAACACTCTGTTCGATTGCACCTTCTATTCACGCACACAACTAAATCCATATGATTTCACCTTCGTTTCCAAAACTAGAATCGTTCACGTGTTTTGGTTATTTTGCAATAATTTCACACTGTCTCCATCCTCAAATCTCGATGAATATCATCGTTTCGCATGTTCCTCAGTATTTTATGATTTTCTTAATATTTGATTTCTTGGCACAGCCCCAGATCTGTATCCCATACGTCGAAATAGGGCGAAGGAAATAGTTTGTTGTGAAGAGAGAGATGGGAATTCCTTCCCATTTACATCCTTCTGTATTGATTTTATATATCTTCTTTTTATGTGTTTATTAATTGAAGTGTCAAACCCAAATATAACTGCTTCAGTATGCGGTATTTTATTCGAATTGATCTCAACATCCAAGATTTCTTTTCGGTTAGTGAAGTTGATGTGGGCTGATTTTGAATTCGTTCAGCTTCATTCTCCACATCTTCGTCCATTTACAAACCTCAGTAGTAGACGTCTGTAGTTTGCGTGTTTGCAGCTTCTCATCTCCAACAGAGAGGATAGCCGTATCTTCTGCAAAGGTGGCAACAGTCGTTTTAAGTTGATTAATAAAAATCATTAACAATTTAAAAGTCAAAAAATCGTATATCCCAAATGAAAACTTGGGACGCGTAATTTGTTCGATGAATGCGCCTCCAATATTCCTCCGCTTTATCACACGGATATGTTTTTTAATTGAACATATGTTTTGATTTATAAATCATTCTTTCCTGTAAACTTGGACGCGTAATTTGTTCGAAATTATATTTTCTATAGTTGCCGAATTTCGTGTAGGCAATCGCCAATATGTGTTGCCCTCAGCCTGTATCTGATTTCAGTGAAATGCTGGTGAGTTTTGTCAGTTCTCCCAGTGGATCACTGTAATTGCTGGCAATTCGACTTGGCTCACTTCGTTGCACCAGCCATGCCAAAGTACTTTGGTGTTTACCGATATTCCTGGTGTATTGGAGAACAGTTTAGTAGAAAAAAATCTTATCGTGTTGAGCGAATAATCTAGGAAACACTAGATTTTAATTTAAATATATTATATGTTACTTTTGTAACCAATATTGTTGCGTATATTCAAATGCAAACTATACAAACATTTGAAAGTGTATCAGAACACTTAAAGTGTTTTTGGTTAGGAATAATTCTACAAGATATTCTACAAAAATGCAACACATAATAAAATTTAATTTAAATAACTTTAAAAGTTGCGATAATCCTCGTATGAGGTACTTATTAACATGGACAAGGTGTCGTCATCATGTACTTTGATCAACAATTGATGCCAACTCCTGGGAAATGTTGGTAATTTCAGTTATGTCTAAAATCTAGTTAATTTTAAAATTCTGCAGTAAATTACGTATACAGTAGCATTTTAAATTTATCAAAAATTATGGATACATTTGATAGTAGCATTGTTGTATGCACGTAACGATCACCACGGAGTCCGGTAGTCTAGTAGAACCTCCTTTCTTTGTGATGTTACTTCTGTTTCACTCAAATGAGCTCAGAGGCCTATTTGAATCAACCTTTCGTTTCATCCCATTTCCGAGTGAAGTGATTCGCGGTTTGCAGGCCAAGAGTCACGCATCAGCCGCCATTTAAGTAATCGCCCGAAATAAATTAACCTTGTTGGGATCCTCATCGTTATTTGGGCGTCTTACCCAACTGATTGTGCCAGGAACTTATTCATTGAAGCCTTTTCCCCTTCGTTGAAGAGTGAAGGAACCCGCATTTTCAGTGTTTTCACGCAAAATGAATCCCATTCTCACGCAACCTGTTATGTACGCAACCGGTAATATATGTCGAAATTTGGAACGAATACTTCAAGGACTAGGTACTGTGTAATAGCGACCTTTAGCCACCCTAAGTGAACTTCGAGGCTAATTTATATTCTATAAGCAAAACTGGAATTCGAAATACACGTCCATGTCATTACTCCATTACAGACACATTGTATGGTATAATTCGGAAACAGACGGGTACGTGACCTTCACTTGATTAGCACCACAACATGAATTGATGCACAAAATTCTTACATTTGTTCGATTGGTTGCGTCGGACTTCGGTATGATTTGGGAATGAACGAGATTCTTGAACTACACGACTAAACTATACTTCTTCAGGAATAATTCGAGGAAACTTGACCATAAGTGAAAAGTCAAGAATACCAATAATTACTGAACGTTCATCTAGTAATTCCCCCTTAGGAAATATTTCGCGGAAATGAAAAAAATATTAACGTGCACCTACTTAAGTGAAAGAGAATACTTTGGAACATAGTGATGAAAAAACGCTGCGAATTCTTTCACTGGGATTTATTATTCATTTGGCTTGCATCCATGATTTAAATTTCTACTGAACTTTGGAGTGTTCGTGTTTCACAAGTGGTGAGAGCGATTATTGAATTTCAGGAGGCACACAAATATGATCAACTGATCAATCCAAATAGGTATTTTTGTTAAGAACAGATTTAATTGCTCCATGCATATCTCCTGAAATTTAATAATCGCTCGAAATAGAATTGATCCATGAGGGGTAACCCAAACATGAGAAAAAAATGGCTGCACACAATTCCGTTTCATACCATTCTGATACTGGCTCCGTGAAATAAAAAGATTACAGTCTGTGTTTGAGACAATGTTTTGTCGACGCCGTCCAGCCTGCAATTCTCAACTGACTTCCATGAGTTCTCGTTGACTCGATTCCAATTTTATTCTCGTTGTACAACAAACTTCTCTAAATTTCGATTTTCTCGACGGAACTTAGGAATGCCAAAAAAACTTGACGTTCAAACCAGGGCTAGAACCCAATTAAAACTCCTTACTTTTCCTTACTTCCTTCATTGTAAGGCTTCCAATACCAAGTAAAGTGAGAACAATTACCGTCCATTCTTCATTTTTCTCGCTGATTACCAGATCAATTTTCTATTAATCCTTATACCACTCACACCAAATTCTTATCCTATTCTCGCACATAACAATACAACTTGGAAATCCCCTGAGTTCAGTCAAAGCCACTCCTTTCTCATGCTTCCTTGGGAAACCAGAAGTCGAATGAACTCCGGGCCTTCCCCTGTGAAATTTAGCTAGATCTTCCCTTGTGCATTATGCCTTTCCATTGCCTCCTCATTTTACCGTCAACTGCCCCTTCTCCGGTACATTTTCGGAGGCGTTACCAATAGTGAAGTGACAATGTAAGTGAAATATTTAGGTAGCTTGAGGGACTTACTCCTTAGCTCTCCTCTAAACTGATCTCCTTAAATCAAGCCTCTTTATATTCCTAGTTTCAATTCCTCAAGTCAAGCTAATATGTGTAAAGTGTAAATATAGTCCTATTGCGTGATACTTCAAACAAAGTATTCTTGAGTGTGTTTTTTTTCGAAAGTGGTGTTTCCTACTGCAACTCCACCGACAAGGCGTGGACACGTGGGATTTCGCAACGAATTTTGTCGACTCTACTCAAGCTATAATACTCAACCGATGTTCATGATCCTCATTCCGTTCGATCCCAATTTAAGTCAAGTTGTTCCGAACCTCGGAAATTCAGCTTTTGGCGGCAGGAGGGGAATGAAGGTGGTGACATCCTTTCAACCGCTGCTCATGCGGAGAACTCTTTACCGATTAATGTCTTCCATTTTTTAGGATTAAGATTTTGGTTTAGTTTTGTTAAATATACCTACCAGCTCATTCAATTTTCATTATGGAAGGAGGTGAATAGAAGGGTTAATAATGTAAATAATTATAAGCGTGATCGTGTAGATACCGGACATAGGAGCCATCCATCCACCTGTTTTTCCGTTGTTCTATCAATAATGAAGGCAGGCGTTATAGGCTGGACCTCTTTCAACCGGTTTATCGTATAAACTGCTGCCTGCAGGCAGAAAAATCTGGTTCCTTTTTTATAGGTGCACAAACTCAATATTGCACCCATAAACTGATTGGAAATCCTAATGAACCCTTCGTTAATAACTATATTTATATCGGAGGGAAACAAGTCAAACTACATCAATTAAGTGGCGATAAAAGCTTCCGGGAAAACGTCAATTTCGACAGTCGACCAGCTCTCGCTGCCTTCCTCGAGCTGCAGACAGTTTGGCTCTTGGGTTTTAATTAATCAATTAAAATGAAATGCGTCATTATTATTTGGTTACTAGAGAGGGGAAATTTCGCTATTTTCTGTAGATAATGACAAACGAAACAATCAATTCAAGACTAGAATTACCTCAATTTATTACTTACATTTCAAGTGATTTGACATATCGGAGGCTGTATATTATCTTTGAATGGGGTATTGGCATGAGGCAATATAGTAAATGTTTTCCTTTTAATTGGGGTCCATCCAAAAAAAAACCTTTGAAGGAAACGTTCAGTTCGTAATGAGGAACACACGGGTGGTTCGAAATTCAAGTATTCCAGTGGAATCTGTTTTCGAAGCATGGAATAGTAGTTTTTGTCCAGTTCAAATTAGTTTTAAACCTTAACAGGAAATAGGACGGTGTTTTCAGAATAATAAAAACGTTTAAATATTTGGAGCTTGAACGTAAACTTTTAATAGTAGTTTAGGGTATGATCACCTTGTATCCTTGTCAAATGGAAGATTTTTGGTTTATTATTCAATAATAAACCATTGCAATCGCTCTGGAAAAAAAAACTCTAACCCCCCCCCTGAAAATTTCATGGTTTACTTTTCAAAGGTTGTAAAATCCGAATCTGCAATAAAAAATTTTCCGTCCGTCCGCCGTACGCACGATTTCTCCCAAACGGCTGGAGCAAAAGATCTGAAATTTTCAGGAAGAATCCATCTTGGTCCGACGACGCCAAAATTCTTGAGCCAGCTCTCTCACTCAATTTAAAGTGCTCTTTAAGGGCTGTCAAAGTTTTGTAAAATCCCTAAAAATCTCAAAACAAGTCGAAGCGGCCTAAATTTGTAACTATTTGAAGAACATACCATGAGGAACCGAATGAGACCCTCCCCACGTCCGTAGGTCAAACCATTCCCGATGTATGGCCCGATTTATGGTGCCAACATTTGCGTTTTTTCGTTTATTATTGTTTGTTTTTAACCTAGTGATGCCGATAGTGTCGAGTTGTAGTGAATGTGGATACTGGAGTGATAGCCGATGTGGATACTTGTAGTTTATAGGCGATACACGGGTTGAAGCATTCTGATATGCATGAAACGCTGATGATATATAGGTAAATATTATTCAATATTATTAGTGGGGTAAATAAGTATTCTTTCTCTGGGGTTTATTATTCAATTGGCTTATGTTCATGATTTGAATCTGTACTAAGCTTCGGAGTGTGCGTGTTTCACAGGTGATGGAGCGATTATTGACTTTCAGGAGATATGCATAGAGCACGTAAATCTGTTCTCAACCAAAATACCTATTTGGATTGATCAGTTGATTATATTTGTGTTCCTCCTGAAATTCAATAATCGCTCTATCACCCGTGAAACACTCACACTGCGAATTCTTTCAGTGGGGTTTATTATTCAATTTTATTAATTTGAGTTGCATTCATGATTTGAATTTCTACTAAGCTTTGGAGTGTGCGTGTTTTACAGGTGACAGAGCGTTTATTGAATTTCAGGAGATATGCATTGAGCACGTAAATCGGTTCTCAACCAAAACACCTATTTGGATTGATCAGTTGATGATATTTGTGTGCCTCCTGAAATTCAATAATCGCTCTATCCTGTGAAACACGCACACTCCAAAGCTTAGTAGAAATTCAAATCATGAACGCAAGCCAATTGAATAATAAACCCCAGTGAAAGAATTTGCAGCGTTTTTTCGCTGTTCATGATCATTATCTTAGATAACCATTATCCTATCAGAGCGTTTTAATTGTATTCTCTTGACACGCACTCCAATATTTGATACAACAAAACTGTAACTTTGAACGTTCATTATGGTAACTTGCGGACTATTCGTAGGGTTACCTAAGGATTTGATGAATTCATAGACAGTGTGGCCAACGACGTCATAATACGCTAGCGCGAATTCGAATCTCCGAATTTCATTTAGGTCCTGACGGAAATCATGGTGTCATTAGTTTTTCATCCGCCTCACAAAAAAAATAATAAAGTTGATTATATAACCCATTATAAGAACTGAAGTTCAATGAGGGTGTAAATGAAGCGTATCACGTTGTAGTGGATTCTTACCCAAACAGACGGGAATGATATAATAATCTTGCTTATTCTCCAGCGATCTGTTTCGATATTGTTCAACAAACACCGGTTTAAAGAGGGTTCTTACTGGAGGTGTTCAACAAATACCCCATCTAGTGCAGTTTGAAGGAAGTCATTACTGAAGGTACTGGCGTACTGTACAATAAAACAAGGAGATGGTTGAATGGAGTAGTTGCCCCTTCGATAGGAAGGGCCGATATTCTTGCAACGCCAAGAGGATACTAATAAGCTTCAGGTTTAAATCTAACGTTAAGGCTTAGCAGTTTCTAATAAACAGTAAGGAGGAACTGTACATATCCATCATAGCAGACAAATCAATGTATTGAGATCAGTACAAATATATAAAACGCTGATAATTCTAACGCACGTGTTTATTAGTTACAGGTACCCCTTTAACCTGATCACTGAACTGTTGGTGATTATTAAACGATGCGTAAGGTCATCTAAAACTAAATGAGTAGGTACCAATCTACAAGGGAACGGTCACAAGTTGAATGTGCTAAAAACTTAATAAAAAACGTAGCCAATGGTATATTATCTACTCACCACCTCGCGCCTCCATATTCTATCTTGTCCACTCTGGATTCCATAAAAAGAACCCCATAAATATTTCAGCAAATTGGATCAGTTAGGAACGAAATTTGACATATTGGCAATCAGCTGTACGCTGATCTTCGTACAATGTAGCTGACTTTAGGAGTCCAAAGACAGTTAGATGAAGCTGGCTCAAATTTGAACACCGTGACAGCAACCGTTACTTGTATGAAACGGACACTGTCATCAGCTCTTAAGGCTCAGGATGTTCTGCACGCGAGATCATTAGCATTTAACATCTAAGGTTGGAGACCCCTCGATTTACCTCAAATCATCATGCTGCCATTCAAATTTCTACGTTGACTACTACATTAATCAATCCTTTAAAACCTACCTACGCATCACTTGTCTACAATTATATTACATAGACTTGAGCAGGTGGATTTCAAAAGGAACACCTGAAACGAAATTCCATAGAATGATATCAGCTAAAACAATCCTCACATGAGACTTGGCGATGTTTACTATATCCAAGCACATTCTTGGAGAGAGCGAACGGATGAACGTAAAGCGGTCTGGTTGGGTTCATTTGGTTCTTTGACGGCACGTTTATCAATAACAAACATAAATACTATAGCGATATTTCGAAAGTTTTGGATATTCAGGTTTCTGAAATCACAGCCCTTCGATATCACCTTTTCGGACTAAGGTAGACGGGGATAATTCAGTCACAGCAGTATTTTTTGACCCAGGTTTCATCGAATTTGGTTGTGCAGTGTGCGAACATACCCTTTATGTTCAATTTTTTTTCTGATGATACACATTTTGAAAGTTGGTTTATTACAGCGGTTTGTTATTGAAAAGAATAAACCAAAATATTCAGAATAAAAAATCATTCGTGTTTCAAAAGTGGTTACCCAGTGTCCAATAAATGAAAATCGGTTGTTTACTGTGCGTTGAGTAGACGCAGAGCATAAATGCTCGGTTTATGATAATTTTCTGGATATCCTCCATAAAAACTAAAATATACTTTTTACTTGAATGTTTCAAAAAGGGAGAAGTCGTACAAGCAATTATAAATTCCGAAATTTATTGTTGCAAGCTTCCTTTCTCCTTACGAAATTACCTAGGTCACACGTTCGGGGACGGAGAACAATTACGCCATCTACAAATGATCATCATTGTTTCTCATGATGCTCTGGAGTGTCAGTAGTTCTATAATAGCTTCAAACTGGGCTCAACTCATAAAGTCTAACCAGGTTTTCTCCTTTTACCTTCTCTCATTTTTCACATTTATGCTACAAATTGTCGCATTGCCGCATTTGAGGCAGTATCCACATTAACAAATTTATCTTATACCTAAATGTGGACGGCATTAAACATGCCATTTATAAAATTTCGATGTGATTTCTCGAGGTTAATGTTCTTAAATCTGAAGGTAGTCAGATGAAACTGGAGTTATGTGAGAAATACAAGTTTCTGATAAAAAGTGAATCTTGACCATCCCAACTTTCGTTGCTCTGCAATCATGATTGTCTCCCAAGTTGGGGTACAACAAATATTGATGGGATAGGGTTGTATAAAAAGCATGAGCAGCCGTAATGAGGGGCGAAAGTAGCCAGGGTCCCATATGTAGCAGAGCGTGATTTACGACCCGTCTGACATCATGTAGATCTGAGGATATCGCCACCGAAAAGGAGGACTCAATAATAACGGGTCCGAATCTCCTGTTTCCGAGTCTGGGCAACGTGTTTTTTAATATTCATGAGATTTAGCGGGGGTAAGGAGAGAGGGAGTTACGATATCTTGATACCGGGACGTTTAGATGTTTAGGGCAAACGGTGAGATTGGAGGAGAGGGGTTGTAGTGAAATTGAAAGGAGTTTGGCGACGTGATGTTATGGCGGGGAGAGGCTGGTCGGAAGGAGCCTTCCGCACTGGCAGGTTTTGTTGGTTTGCTCAATACGTTCAGTGTCCTTGGATGCTCCGCATCGCTTGATCATGACCTTCCAGGTAAGTGATATACCAATTGATTATTGCAACGTCCAACAGTGATACTCAATATATAGACACAGACTTGTCGAAAAAACGAGAAATATTCCGCGAAATTATCATAAAACGCGGTAAATATCACAAACAATTTTTTTCTTTCTGGATTAGAGAACGTTCCAACCTGGATCATCGGACTTCCGTAACTGGACTCGACATCTAAAGATGATGCTTGGCCCTCGTTCATTCTAGATGCCCTAAAAAGAGCCCCATTTATATTTCATCGTGCAGATTGATTCATATCGAAACCACGAAGGCCAGAAGTGTCTTTCTGCTAATCAATGTGTTTCAATACCTTGTAATTGATTTCTAGATGTCCCAAAGACTACTTCCATGAACACCAACGTTTACTGGCCCCTTTGTACTGAACTAAAGCTGATGTCAAAATACATAGAATGGGGCGATATTCTGTATATAGACACCACATAGAAATCCACAAATAGATCAAATGAAACTTACCGCGATAAAATAAAACACCTATCGAATTTTCATAGGTTCACAGTTATGTAAGTCTTGGAAAACTCGATTTCAGATGGAATCCTTGGAGAAAAAATTCTACAGCAAAAAGCAACTGATGCGTTACTCTTATTATGGTACAAGGCAATTATTACTACGTCTAAGCACGGTTCAATATCCCAAAAATCAATCACCAAATTGTACTACTCCCTTCCTAGGAACTCGATTTCAAAAGGAATTCTTGAAAACAACATTCCTTGGCTATGATATGTGCTGATCCTCACACGATATTAGGCGGGTTTTAGAATGTCCAAGTACCTTTACATTCACATCCGTGTTCACGTTCTTTTATTATTATCGAAGTTCCAATTTTTGGGGAGAGAGAATGGATGAAGGCCCTTTTTTATTATGTCCCTTCAATGAATCGGACTCTTACAATCCTTTTAAAGCAAATTTATCAATAAGGAACTCAAAACAATAGTGTTATGTCGAAAGTTTACAATAGTCCGATTTATGAATATTTCAGCGCTTTGATTTCACCCAGTTGTGTTGACTGAGAGTGTCGCCGAGAATTCAATACCAACCAGATCACAAACGTGATTTTTTTACTAAAGTTCCATTAAATTGGGTTCAGTAGTTTCGGAAAAATACTCCGGACGGCAGACGGACGGATTTTTTAATTTTTTAATTCGATTTTTGATTTATAGGCATCGAAAACTAAAATTTAAATCGACAAATTGTAATATGCATTAGAATTATTGTTTATTATTCAATAATAAACCATTGTAATCGCTCCTGAAAAAAAAATTCTAACCACCCCTGAAAATTTCATTTCCGAAAATGAAAGAGAATCCGAATCTGCAATGAACAATTTTTCCGTCCGTCCGCCGTACGCCGTACACACGATTTCTCCCAAACGGCTGGAGCAAAATATCTGAAATTTTCAGGAAAAATCAATGTTGGTCCGACAAATCCCCAATTCTTTAGCCAGCTCTCTCGCTTAGTTGAAAGTGCCCTTTAAGGGTTGTCAAAGTTTTGTAAAATCCCTAAAAACCTCAAAAAAAGTCAAGGCGGCCTCTAAATTTGGACTCTTTTTGAAGAACTTTCCATGAAGAATCGAATGAGCCCTTCCCCCGGTTCGTAGCGTGGTAGGTTCAAACCATTCCCGATATACGGCCCGATTTATGGTGCCAACATATGCGTTTTTTTGGTTTATTATTTTTTATGTTTTCATCGCAGTAACCTAGTGATGTAGTGATGTAGTAATGTAGATGCTGGAGTGAACTCCTGAAATGCTTTGTAGCCGATACACTGGTTGAAGCATTCTGATAACCATAAAAAAACGCTGCAAACTCTTTCAATTGGGTTTATTATCCCAGTGAAAGAACTTGCAGCGTTTTCGTTAGAATTTAATGGCAAAACATTAATTTATTCGGTATGAAATTTTATTATTGTTTTTGTTTTGATATCAGTAACCTAGTGATGTAGTGATGTAGTGATATAGTAATGTGGATAATGGTGTGAACTCCTAAAAATTGAAGCATTCTGATAACCATAAAAAAACGCTGCAAAATCTTTCAATTGGGTTTATTATTTAATTGGCTTCCGTTCATGATTTGAATTTCTACTAAGCTTTGGAGTGTGCGTGTTTCACAGGATTAATTTCAGGAGGCACACAAATATGATATACTGAACAACAATGTATTTTGGTTGAGAACAGATTTACTTGCTCTATGCATATCTCCTGAAATTAAATAATCGCTCTATCACCTGTGAAACACGCACTCTCCAAAGCTTAGTAGAAATTCAAATCATGAACCCAAGCCAATTGATAAATAAACCCCAGTGAGAGAATTTGCTGCGTTTTTGTTTGTTGGTCGATTATAAAGATTCATTATTGAAAATAAGTTTATACATGCCGAGGTTCTCCATGCAAAACGGGTGTAATTCATGTTTACTGCATCAATCCACCAATATTATAGGGAACTTGAGATAGATCGCACTAACTGTTGACTTCGAGTCAACAGACTCGAAGACTTAATTTGTCTTCGAGTTTCATCCTCAATAGCCTATATCACTTTAATCTTGTGCAATTGGTTACCGTAATCAACAGCAACGAATGTTTTTATGCAATCATAAGTTTTCTACCCGAGTCGACCAGTTTGAATGTAATCCTAAAAAGAGATCATGAGAAATCAACGTTATTATAAATGCATTAAAGATTTGAAAACATCTGCTCAAATCATACTATTGAAAGAACCTTGAAGGACATTCACCATGGTATGGACTTCAACTAACAGCTAATACGCCAATAGCCATCTGACAGCGTATGTTTTAAAAAAATGACAGGTTATTGAAGGCTCCGCAAGTCAGGACTGCAGGATTTCTCCAGGGAGTTTGGTTCACTGGTCACCAAATACTGGAAAAGTTCGAAGCGGTCGGACCTTTCTGACGTTTTATGGACATCTCCTTTCTCATTATGGAGCTCAGTAATTAAAAGGTCAATGAGGATGTTGCCCTTAATAACAGGGTACCATAAGAAAAAACCATGTAATTTCTCTCGCTGCATCGAACGAACATTTTTAAAACTCTCCAAACTATTAAAATCATGAAAAGAATTCACGTTTTCCGACGTTTCATTTTGTTGAAGTTATCTTATCAGAATCTTCGAAATTTTCGTACTGTAAGTTTTTGAACATCATTCAATTGAATATCATTGAAAATACACCACAAAGGCAATATCAACGAAGAACGGTAAATCTCGACAGAAGCAGGTTAACCTTAAGCCTAACAACGCCTCGGATTCATAAAACGCAGCACCCGGGAGTTCCACAATACGCAAGCAAATCGCTTGTATTAACCATCCTAGAGTACGCTTCTCCCATTTGGTCTCCTAGGTACTCGGCCCACAGGTATGTCCTGGAAAGAGTCCAGAGAAGGTTCCTGCGTTACATCGCCTTTAAGCAGGGGACACCTTCGGGTGAGGTCAACTATGGGGTCCTACTGGAGGGTTGTCGCCTTTCCTCCTTGGAAGGTCGACGATCTATCTCGGACCTCACCCTTATGTGGAAGCTGCTCAACAACAAACTATCCTGTCCGGAACTGCTCTCCAGATTGGGTCTCCAGGTTCCCCGCATCTCCTCCCGTGCACTTCTCCTCTTCACCAACCAGCATAAGCCAACGAACTAACTAATGAATGCGCCACTTCACCGCCTCTCACGAATAGCACACCGCTACCTGGAGTTATTCCCCGATTATGACTTTTTCTACAATTCCGCCTCCACAATCAAGTCTCACCAACCTCCGTCTCTGCCTACCAACCTGTAAATCATTTCTTTGTGACTATCCTTCATTATTTTTTTTTCTTCTCCTTTGTAACACAACATGTAATTGGGCTTGTCCCGTTCAATAAATAAATAAATAAACCTTCAAGCGTTCGCGCGGGCGGTCAAGTGACCGCATTTCTTGAATTTCGAAAATACCAGCTCACCTACGATTTTTGGGGGGATGGGAGGGGCATGATTCTCTCGTTACACTTCCGACTGTACATTCCACCCCTGAGGTCAGTGTCTCGCCTCTTTGTTAACCCTAGGACAGCATTCTGGGGTCAAAAACGACCCCACGGTTTTCATTTTGGAGGACATCTTTTCAACTGAATTTTTCGCCCCAGAAAGGACTCTTTGTAAATAAAGTTGGTACCTCTGCCGACAAGGGCAACAGGTGTTTTTGGTCAGTTGAAGTTCAGAGATCAACCAGGAAGGGTTTCTAAGTGCTCTGGGACGTTCTTGACCCGAGTGTGTAGTTTTCAGTGGTTTCAATATTCAGTGGGGTCCAGATTGACCCCAGCGTGCATTTGATGCCATGACGTATGAATTATGAAAATCAAGTAGAAGAGTATATAGTGCAAATAATTGGACTCTCCGAACATTGTAAATATCAATGTTTTAATTAATGAGTCAGATATAACAAAAGGCTGTCAGTCGGCTCAAGGTGCTTGCGATGATTCGGTTGTAGCGGCTTTTGTAATTGCTAAAATGAGCCTCATTTCTTCAGGACTGCAATTCCACTGGCCCTCAAAAGAAGGAACCAAAGGGTGAGAGCCGGCTCATCGGTTTTAAAAGGAATGGAGGGTGTGAATGAGAAATTCTCGCTTTTGTGAAGAAAAGACGAACAGATCTCAAGAAACTCCCTTTCCTTGAACGAAATAAATGAGCACAAGGTGGCAAAGAAAAGGCACAAAGCTATGAATAAAGGAAAGCAGTTGAATGAAGGGAGGTAGTCAATAATTCAGATTAGTATTCTAGAAATTTACACGTACATAGTTTAAGTCGTTGGTTTGAGTTCGGGGAACATGGCTTCTCAATTCAAATTTTTAAAACTGAACAAATTCCATCTTTTTCAAATTTACGTTCATCTGAACATTCCGCCTGAAAATGAAAAGATCAATTTTACAAACACCATACGATTCAGACCTAAGTTACTGTACATTTCAATGTAGGGTGCGGAGAGACAGGAAAAATCATATTGGTAAAGAACTTCGTTCCAATAGAATTTTTACGGGAAGATAGTTATTTCTATTTAGACTTGTGCCACTGCATCATGCGTGCTTTCTATAGAAATTGTCAGAGTTTGTTAATCGATCTTTGTGTGTATGATCCTTTAGTAGGCAATTCTTGGTAAGCCAACTACTGGCTGACAGCCTATAAATAGGATTTGAAAGATTGTTTGCATATTTGTTGTCTATAATGATCGATGCTCTAGTACCTACTCCAAAAAGATCCAGTGTGTTTGGCTAGAGATTTGGAGGTTATCACATTTCGAAGATGGTTTGTGATTTTATCAAATTTTCTGGTATCTGAAGGAAAGCGGAAATTATCTCCTTCTACTTTTCTCCGATGGTGTTAGTAGTTTAAACCTCGATTGCTATTACATCTGACTAGAGTACCTCAGTGCTCTAAGTGAAATTGAAACATTACACAAGAGTACTCCTTCATTAGTACCTGCATCTATGTTTGGGGCAGCTAATAACCGGATTATATCGTTACAGCAGCATTCGTGTCCCTTATGACGTCTTTCCTCTATTGACAACACACTTCCAATACATTTTTCTGACTTCGATGGAGGATATTCCGAATTTCAAAACTACATTGAGAACGCGTTTAAAACTACATCAAGGTCACAATGATATAAACCTCTTCTATAATCTCCAAGTGATTCAATTCTGAGTTTTATTCTCTTTTTATGGCTACGTCTAGGACTTCTCGGGAAAAGTAATAATGGAGACAAAACCCAATTTTACCAGAACTCCAGGCGCCGTGTAATATCGCTTTCCTCAACTTGATTTTCAGGTTGTTTCAACAAAGAACGAGTAAGTTCTATCTTGACTTCCGTCACTGCGAGAAGGTCGGAAGTTGATCACAGGATTTTTATTCGGAACGGACTCCATGATATCAGACAACGTCGCATGTAACGCGGTGAAAAATATGAAATTTATTATCCGACCGCCGGGACTCAGGATCGATGAGGACCTGACGGTTGATATCAACCGGAGATTCATAGCTCCCTCTTTTTCACCGTCATCCCTTCCCGGAGCGCCGGTCTCCCCGGAGGAACTCTACAAATTTAAACGTTAATAAATCAAAGGTCTTAGGCGCTCTTTTTTGCTCTAGAGTCTGCACAAGGGTCCCTTTTTTCCGTTGTGGGGGCTCCGTGGAGTAGATTATTACGGGAAAGGGAACGGAGGATTACGCGGTAAAGTCGCAAGATTTAATGAGACCGACGTAGAAACGTTTTTTTCTAGTGATGTTGAAGCGACGAATTAATTTTCCGGTACAAGGTTTCTTTGTTATAGGCTTCTAATTATGCAACTTTCTTTCTACGTGACAGCGAGGATATACGGGTTTTGTATTAATACGCACTTAAAGAAATCATTTTTGACGTTTTCATGTTTTTACTTTGGCACACATCCGCGAAAAATGACACGACCCTTTTTAGAGTAACGAATTCCTTTGAGATATAGCTTTATTTTAATGAATGTCTTTTCACTTACAACCGAGCGTTTCAAGGGATAGTATAACTTCCTCATTTGTCAACCTAACAAATTATTTAGTAATGCATGCTTTACAGACACCTCCCTAATTCGGGTTTATATATGATCTCACTTATCAAATATCCGTTTACAATCCCTTTAATAAAAACATGAGCAGAATCACTCCCTCCATTTTCTTACATAATAACATTTGAAACTGCAATGAGAGTATCGCAACTACACCAAAATAAAATTTGAACTAAAATAAATAAAGAAAAAAAACGAAAATTGGCTATAACAAAGCGAAGACGTAACAATTGATCAGTATAGCTCATTTTTACAAGCTTTGTTTCTCGTGAACGCTGATTGTAGCAAAAGTGAAGAAATATGTTCCTTACGCTTCCGGTATTTCTGGAATTCGTCGAAGCGAAATCGGCAATCTGCTCAGGAAGATTTTGCTGATTCATTTGCCACCGATTTCGGTTGCGGAAAGCGAAAGCGGGCAGAGGCAGTTACTTCTTCAACAAATTGCTCGAGATGAGGGATGAAATTCTTACGAATTCAGAAAGCTGAAAAGTTCACTTTCAATCTTCAAGACCAGTTTGACCAGGGGCGTCGGGCTAGTGTAATGTAATTTTAGGGCCGCTTTACGAGCCCGGAGGTGTTCCTATACGGCGGGCTTCCGCCATTTGTCGAAGTTCAAGATCCCGAACCGGTGATGGAGAATGAGGTTGTAATTTTCGATGAAAGACATCGCTACAAGATGATTTGCAACTTCTGAATAACAAATGATACGATCGAGTTTTTCATTCGAAGTACCACTGTTACACCTACCCAAATAATGCACAAAGCTGCACAAATAATGTTGAGTGGCTAACTACCGTAAAGTAATGACTGCATTTGTGGAATGAAAATTCAAGACAAAAAACTAGCCGACATCAATATTTGCTCTCGCATTTCAGGTTTACACCTTTTTTCTTTCAACTTTTGTTTCTTGTCATCCTGTGTTTGTGTATGCCTGTCCACAATTCCATCCGATTCTGATCCATCTACCTATAAATTTTCAATCTATCAAATTCAAACACGTGCAAAAATTAAATTCATCGAGCATCGTGCACTCATAGCCTATTCATCAGATTTCGCTGCAACTCAAAGTAGTTAGGAAATGACAGTTCAATAATTCGTTATAAATTTCATTACGATCATGCTTTTTGTAGCTGTTGTGTAAGGTTGAATTTGATATCCAGGTAACAAGTAAACATTCAACATTTTGTTCCATTATTCAATAATGAACCATTGTAATCGCTCTTGAAAAAAAAAGTCTAACCCCCTTTGAAAATGTCATGGTTTACGTTTCAAAGGGTGTAGAATCCGAATCTGCGATAAAAATTTTTCCGTCCGTCCGCCGAACACCGTACGCACAATCTCTCCCAAACGGCTGAAGCAAAAGAGCTGAAATTTTCAGGAAAAATCCATGTTGGTCCGGCGACGCCCCAATTCTTGAGCCAGCTCTCTCACTTAACTTAAAGTGCCCTTTAAGGGTTGTCAAAGTTTTGTAAAATCCGTAAAAACCTCAAAAAAGTCAAGGGGGCCTAAATTTGTGCTCTTTTTGAAGAACACTCCACTAGGAATCGAATGAGCCCCTCCCCAGGTACGTTGGTCAAACCATCCCCGATGTATGGCCCGATGATGCCAACATTTGCGTTAAGTATTTCGGTTTATTATTGTTCTTGTTTTGATATCAGTAACCTAGTGACGTATTGATGTAGTGATATAGTAATGTGGACACTGGAGTGAACTCCCAAAAGGCTTTGTAGCCGATACACTGTTTGAAGCATTCTGATATGCATGAAACGCTGCAAATTCTTTCACTGGGGTTTATTATTCAATTGGCTTGCGTTCATGATTTGAATTTCTACTAAGCTTTGGAGTGTCCGTGTTTCACAAGTGATAGAGCGATTATTGAATTTCAGGAGGCACAGAAATATGATCAACTGATCAATCCAAATAGGTATTTTGGCTGAGAACAGATTTACGTGGTCTGTGTATATCTCCTGAAATTCAATAATCACTCTAATCACCTGTGAAACACGCACACTCCAAAGCTTAGTAGAAATTCAAATCATGAACGCAAGCCAATTGAATAATAAATCCCAGTGAAAGAACTTGCAGCGTTTTCGTTAGAATTTAATGGCAAAACATTAATTTATTCGGTATGAAATCGGTGATAGGAAGCGGTAAGGTGTATTGCAGCCAGTATCTGCCTGTTTATCTTCTTGTTTCTTGTACTGAAATATGGACTGTATAGTCATAAATCTCTTCTTGTATCGCCAGCTAATGCTACAAGTCCATTCCCATGCAGAACAACTAACAAGTAGATAATTTATTTTTGTATTACCTATAATAAAGATAAATGGTTTTGGTACACTATCAATAAGAATAATGTCCCATCGTCTAACATGAATTTATTATTCAAAAATAATTTTATATTGATATTCACCATAATTCGTTGTTTCAGATCGCTTTCTTTCTGGGGTGCGGACTAACGATGACCTTGGGCAGCGTCATGAGCCACACGTCAGTATGTGAGTATGATCGTATCGCGTGACGATGTGTAATCTCCTGCCACTTTATGCGTGTACCTTTACACCTATCGTCGCACGCTACAAATTAATTGCATATACTTAACATAGGGAACTAGACTAGGCACTCAGGGAGAGTCTGATAAATCTCGAGAAAACAGGTTTTTGCACAAGGGCCTTGAAACACGGTGGAACGACTGGCCACTTTTACTAATAGATTTACCGTTTGGGTAAGCGTCTCTCTAAGTCAAACATAAAATTACTTTCTAAATACAAGACTCATAGATTCAAATAGAAAGTCTCGGAACCTCGTGCATTGCTGATTTCCAATAAAATAATTCGCACAGCAGTAATACTTGTTTTGGAATTTCTGATTTGTTCTTATAATGAGCATTCGGCATGAAGTTTTATCAAACTCGGTTGACAATAGCTAGTAATCAGGTATTAAAATACGTAATCTCTCCAAATGATCATGTTGCTTTTTAAGGTATCAAACTTTCTGAACAATCAAGGATTAAAACGATTTCTGGAACTTCAAACGATACTCGGACAATATTCATATTTGAAGGGCACGGGAAAACCACCAGAGTCCCCGAAAATGAGTTTGTTACACCATTCGATTCAGAATGACTCCAGTGGTATACAGGTTGTACAAACAGGTCTGCCATTCGGCCACAATAGTTCGCCACAACTTTTGCCATATTACTTTTATTTGAAGCTAAGACGTCATTTTTGGAGTTAAAACTGTTGGGAGTCACTGTTTTTCATAGTCTCAAGTTAAATGGATTCGAAAGATTTGACGTACAATGAAAGAACCAACTTTGTCAATCGGTTCAAGGAAGAAAAAGATCTGAGCCAGGGTTGTTCAAGATGGACAAAGAACCGTTCTTCCTCTGTTAATTGTAATTTTAACAGTAGACAGTTTTCGAATTTCCCACTGTTACTGTGATTCATATTTTTCATTTTTGTGAATCCCACAATCTTGTGGCTCATTCCAATCACCGTCGGCAGTGCGTTTCTCTTTGATTGTTTTGTGCTAAGCATAGCTTTATTGTGTCTGTTGCCGAATTGAAAAGGGGAGAATAGTCATCTTATAAGCCAATGACTGTCGTCCTCCTTAAAAAAAATTAATTCCTGGTTTTTGCTTGTCTGAAATAATAAAAATGTTTCCTCAGTGTAAATACGGGTGTCTACTTACATGTTTTCAAGTGCTGCACCCATTTCCTGAGTACATAATCACTTTCTTCTGAAAAAAAAGGAATTAATTCGACCAATTATAAATGAAATATATTTGGTTTGAGAGTTAAGAATGCATTTTCATTTGTATGGTAAAATTATGGTAAATTTATGAGTATGGTGCGATAAATACCCGAGGGGCTAAATGTTGTTCATAAAGTGGGTGTTGTACGGTTCTACTCCAAGCTGAAGCTTGAATAGCTAAAAAAAATTGTAAACTGATTCATTTGTTAAATTTCGTCATAACTGGTTACATCCAACATAATTTATTAATTTAAGTATTATGTTTGGTTCGGCAGATATTCCTCATCAAAGCAAATACACCGCGACGATAGACCATGATCCTGAGAAGCCGCGCCCAATCAGGTCGTCCATCCAATGGCACATCAACAGAGACAATGGACGAAGGATCACCCAAGAAACACACAAGGTCACGCGCGACAGGCACAAGATAAGTCAAGAGAGTCACAGCATCAGTCAGGAAATCGATTATCCCAAGTCCGGCCGAATCGAACACATTTCTCGAGGATTTGAACGTCCAACTGGATATTCATATAGCAGCGTCAGCAAGCACGAGAAAGGTGGTTCCTGGAGTAGGGTAGACGTCCATGTGGGCAACTACCACATACCAACAAGCTATTCGAGCTTTAACCTTTATTCGTCTAAATGAATATTGTTGGTTTAATGGTCAGAGACTGAGAGAGCGATTTGGAGAATGTATAAAATAACAAGGGAGACAGTGTGCAACTGAATATTTATTTGGTTTAATTTAATCTAATTAGGAACTTTCGATATTGGAAACCAAACGACTTTAGAAGAAAGCCGTAACCACATAATGCTAGTAAAACCTTCATTTTGGAGAATGCGAATTTGTCAAACAGATTATCAAAGCTTCACTAAACCTTTGTTAAGGAGGACAATTTTGATGAATTCAACACTGACCAATATCTGCCATTACTCATACGTTATTCATACATTTTTGACTGTCCCCTATCAGCACCATAAAAAATCATGTATCCAACTTCCAATTATTTGGAAATTTTGTGTACAAATGTCGAGAGAGGGCCAAATTGTTCAGTGAAATCATTATAATGTCCCAATAACGCTGTCTGCTATTTTTTCTTCGCATTGAGTAAACACTGACCTACAAAACTGCACACAAAATGACTCACGTCACCACAATCCAAAATTAACCAACCCATGGGGATCCTCTACTTTGTTTCTCTCGACCAAAATTCCCTGACCAAAGAGCTACTTATCCTTAAAGTAACGAAAATGCTCACATACCTAAGATTTTGAGAACAAATAAAATCGTTATGATATAAGCTCGTTTATTGTAAAGTAAGATAGTTGACCGTGAAACGTTCACAATTAACTATCCTCGAAAACTTTAAATTATGAACTATTTATAAACCAACGTACAATGAATAAAATATTGAGAGTTGCTAATGATATTTGCTCATCACGTTATTAGATAAAATATTAGTTGTTAATATGTAATTTTCTACCTCTTCTTTTTGAAGAAGCAATTGGTTTGAGAATTTACTTCAACTAAGAACCAACCATTATTATCTCTCCACTTTCATCATTCACTGTATGAAAGGTTATGTATTGTGAAGGAAATATTTTTTTTATTTCTGTCAACTCATTGATTGACATTAACACCTGAACTTTGATATTTGATGGAATTTGATTTTCCATAAACTGGAATATTTAATATATTGATTAAATTTGCACTGTGTTCACAATCATAAAGCGATACAATGGAAGAATAGTTCAAGGAAATTCCATCAAATCGGCAACACCCTAGAAGATTGGAATGTGATATCAAAATGGAAAAATTCGACACTAAATGTAAACCTGTGTTAGGAGCAAAAGCTACCTGCATACTTGAACTTACTGCGGATGTGTTATAATTGTGTGTATGTTTGAATGGTGTAAATACGGGTTATTTATGTATTATATTAAAAATGAGTTTTTAATTTCACTATTAAATAAGCGTTTCGTAGGCTGTGCCATAATGCGTGAACAGTACAAACTAATGCTTTACCTTAGATGAGCATTCAATGTATATTTCATCGGTTTGGACAAATGAGCCGTATTGCAACTGAATATAGTTATTGAGGGGAACGGAATCTCCCTTTTAACCGAATTTTGGTGTCGTAACAATTTATACTTCAAACACAGCTTTTTTGTTTCGTAATTTGTTATTCGACTCACACAGTATGTTAACACGTAACGAAATCCTACAAGTAATAAAATACTATGTGATCCGAATCAAAGGACCAAATGTACAAATTACCAGCTACAACATTAGTTTTTCAAGTTTTCAAGTTTTCACTTTACACAAACTAAACTGCATTGAGTTGCGGTTTTCTTGTTAGAATGATTTATTAATTTATAACAAAGTTATTTAATTAGTTACCGAGCGTAAAGACAACAAATTAATTATTTATTTTATATAATTAATTGATTTATTTATTTATTGATATATTTGTTATTCAACATGTTAACGCTTGGTAACTGAAAGGAACTAGTATAAACACATGTAAGCCTCATCGTTCCAACATTTAGATTACATAATGCTCATAGATAACCAATAGAGTACCGTAATGTATTAATGCGTTGTAATGTGTTCAAATGTATTCATTAAATAACATTGCGAATAACACTACGGTAACCGGATTGATATCATAACTTACCTATATAACAGAAAATTTTGTAAAAATCCAAAGACAACGTAAACTGCTTGTATAAATTGTAAGTTTAAACAAAAGATCTATTTATGTATGTACCTATGTACTATCTAATAATAAATGTACATATTTAAAAACCTTTCTTTATATCTAGTGAATCAGAGATCCTTTTCTTCGTTGAGAATCGATAAATTCCATAACTTAAAAACAACTATAATTTATAACAAAGCGAAACTAGAATTTCTTAGCGTAATCGTAAATAATCTTGGAAACTGAAAACAATTTAAAATAGTTTGAAATGAATGTCGTCGGAATCAGTTATGGTACAGTTGAATAAAAGTTTGCTCCACCTTAATTCATTGACAAATAAAAGTTCAACACACTACTACTTTTTTGATAAACTTTATGAAACTATAAACCTTTAAATACTTTGATTCATTTAAATAAACATTCCAATAAAATTAATCTTTGTCACCCATAAAATGATCAATCCCTGATAACTCTTTTTTGTGCTTATAGGACAATAGTGTCTACGGACTAAGTCACTCGCGACGAAGTTTTGGAAACCCATTTCAAATAAAAACGGAGTAAGATAGAACGTTGTCTATCTTTCCACGAAAGTAAAGAGTTACACTGTTAAATCGATTTCGACGGTTAGGTCATCATCAGTAACAAACATGAACTGAAGGTACATCACAGAAAGCATATCTTATGTAGGATCGAGTGAAAGGAGGTTGAATCCTATAGGCTCAGGGAAGTGAAAGGGGCGGGGAGGACCAACCGATTCCACTCAAGGCTTACAAAGTGAAAGGGGCACAAACAGTAACATGGGGGAGCCAGACTTATTTGAACCCAATAATGGTGAAATATTTTGAGGAATAACATCATTTAAACATTTTCCTGACTTATCAGAAAGCAGTTTATAGATATGCTTTCTGTGATGTAACTTCAGTTCATGTTTGTTACTGATGATGACCTAACTGTCGAAATCGATTTAACAGTGTCGAGTGTGTGTGTCTTTATTTTCGTGTAAAGATAGACAACGTTCCATCTTACTCCGTTTTTATTCTACAATAGTGTCTGCTTATTGCAGTGAACAGACAAACTCCTATCTGTTCAGATGGTGTTTCCTTTCACTGAAATGGGATGAAAAATATTGAAATCGGACTTGTTTTTTGGGATTTCAAAATGTCGCATGGTTACTAGTTACCGGTGAAGCAGCCGTATTGAAACTGGCATAAAATGATCGAACCGTCCTTGGTGGAAAGATTCTGTAAGCGAAAGATTTACCTACTTCGACCCTTGAAAACGTCTGAAACCGCATGAGCTTGTACAGGAAGTGAATGTGGTATGTTCGAGAGACATGGAACAAAGTTATGCATCTCATTTCCTGAATAATTTATTGTAGTAACTAGCCGGTCACAAATGCGTTGCACGGGTCACCTGCATTATTGATCTCCCTGGTGCTGCGGGTTCCTCCCAATCACTCTCCCAGGGTCTGAAGGGGATGTGTTTCGAATCTCAACGCTCTGAGACGAGCAGGATGGAAGTTGGCCCTACCGCATTCGAGACACAAAAGAACTCAAACGGACACGTTTCAAGGGAATTATCTCCTTCTAAATCGGTGTAGAAATCCTAATTTCCCAAATTTTGTCGCCCTAGAAGGAACAGGAGAAAATGTAGCTATTCCGCTCATTTAGAGCTCAAAGATTACAAGGAGAGAAGTTACCTGAAACGGAGGTAGAACTTTCGATAGATTGGGAAAACAATGTTCCCAAAAATAATGCAATTTAGTTAATGCAATAAAAGCTTGAAATAAACTTATTGTTCTCTATTATCTAAGTACTCTCTATAACATTCACGCAACAAACTGAAAAATACTGACCCAGTTTGCTGTATAAGACACTATTCTCCTAATATTGATGAAGTCAAAGATTGAGATTTGGATGCTCATAATTGATGGTCAAAAGTAATACCCACATCAATTTTGACAACTATTGAAACCATCAATATACGTTCACAAAAAAATAAAATAAAATAACAATCATTACTTGAAGCAATGGAATATTTTGCTAATCGAGGTGTTACTTACTGAGCCCAGTTAACAAAAGACTGACCATCATACTTGCGATGCTTTTTTTCGGTAGGCAGGTGAAGAAATCATTAAGATTCTAAGTTAGAAGTCGGATCTCGTGAGATACCCAGAAGGGACCGCTCTTCGGGTTATGTAGGATTCAAACCCACTAAAAAGTCACATTCCTTTCCCACGTTGAAACTCGGCTTAAAACTGTTCAATACTTCAGGCCCGATACTTACGATGCTAACTGCAAAATTTAAGCTGTTCCATAAGTTTGAGAAACTGTACTCCTGATTCAAGTTTCGTCCCGTTTGTGGTGTATGTGCCAGCAGTTGAACGGTACAAAGGTGGTACGAAATAGGTTTGCTTCAGTTATGGCTGCTCTTAGACGTTCACCAACAAACGCTCAGCAGATACACAGAAAACATTATTTTTTGAGTCTGGAAAGTGCTAATTACTGAACCCAATAAACAAAATACTGAACATCGCACTTACGATCCTAACTGCAAATCACTTGGGCTGTTCCATCAAGTTTAGGACACTGTATTCCAGATTCAGGTTCCTATAGTAGCTTGACGTTTGTGCTTGCAGTGGAACGGTACAATGATGAGTACCTAATGCCTGCTCGCTTCAATTATGGCTAGTATTAGGCATTCACCAACAAATTCTCTGTACACAGGGAACAGCAACGTTTGTTATCCAAAACGTAACTTAGTAAACTCCATAGTATGATACTCCTCCATCACTAGTACTTTGAAAACTGCGAATAACTGATGTTGTTTAATCAAGTTGGACACTGTATTCCTAATTTAGGTATCATCAATTCAGCTAATCAAAATGTTACTTACTGGACCCAGTCAACGATATACTCACAATCACATTTTGTACACTACACTAACAGATATTGTTTCATCAAGTGTGAGGCACTGCATTGTCGATTTATTTATCTTCTAGTTTGGGGTTTATGTGCTTCTTTAATTAAACGGTACACGACAGGTAAGAATTACACTCTAGCTTCAATTATGGCTTGTGTTGGACGTTCGAAAACAAACGCTCGGCAGGTGTACAAAAAACAGCAACTGTTGCAATTGAAAACGTCACTTACTCAATCAGCCGAATACTGATCATCACACGTTGTGAACTGAACCTATGCTGATTCATCAAGTTTGAGACACTGTGTTCCTAATTTAGGTACCGTTAACTTTGAGGTTTATGAGTTCCTATTGAACGGTATAGATGGCGAACAATCATACTGTACTCGTTGGCGGCAGTGCTCTTGACAAAATTAGAAAGGCCTCCGCCTGACTTTTTTCTTTCGGTAAAACAACAGGCGAATTCCTTCTGGGGGTCTCGCAACGGGAATTGCCCCAGACTTTGAATAATTAAAGAATAAACTCGCGTTCAGGTGGAAATGAGCGAGTTGGGAAAAAGGAAAAGAGGGTGTTGGTGGGGGGAGCTAGGCAGTTTTAACGGGTAAAAGGTGCCTATCGCCTTGGAACAACTGACTATATAAAGCTCTCAACGCCAACCAGAAAGTATTCAGTCTCCAAAGTTTCCAGTTTAGTGTTCCTTACAAGAAGCAGGAAAATCCTCAAGAAAATGGCCGCCACCAAAGTAAGAACGGACTACTTAATCACATCAAATTGCTTGTCAATCGAATCAAATTCGATTAGTGAAAAGTAAACAGGAAATATTAATGGAATTAATTAATAATCAAAACTGAAAATAATCTTTCCGCCTGATTTTGTAATTGTCTGCTGCATAATCGATTGTTTATACAGAATCACTTTGCGGGGTACCGTACTCCCCTCATTCTGCCAAACTGGGTGCAGCACATAGATTTCGCGTATCCGTGATGTGAATGAATGGATCGTTGTAATGTTACAAATTTACTGCACTTACAGCCTCTCAAATTTCAATCGAAAATAAATGAAAATTGCAAAAGTCATGATAAAAGCTTTGCGGTTTCAAAGAGGCGAATTAAATATATTACGTTTTAGTGCACTTCTTGGTATAAATATGAATGATAAGATCGTGTTGAAACTGAAGAGCGGGGATCAAGTCGTCATTTTCAATTCCCATCAAAGTTTCAGCGAGAATTGGAATAATAGGATGTTAAAAAATCATGACAGAAATTTGCACACCCGCATAGTAGGATTCAGGCAACGATCGACAGCCCAGATATTTTGATTTCGCGAACTATAATCTGGCAATTAAAAGTTATTTCAACCATGAACACAGTTACTGAGTCTGCTCACTCATCAACTGCCTTTTGTTTAGCCGGATGGCTTGGTGGATATCTGCAATTTTGAATCTCTCAGCCCATGTTACTATGAATTTAAAACAATATTCGAATCAACATGAATGTTATTCTACCGTGAGATTAAACTAAACAATAATATTGTATGTATTATTGTATAGGTAGAATATTATTTTCCGTACCACCAATGTTTGGCCCCACCATAATTTGTTGGACATTTTCAGAGAATGTAGATGGTCTCCGCTGCGTTGCATTGCTCAAAAATTAATAGAATACTCTGCGTATGCTCATTCTCAAGATCCTACAATCATAATATTATCAAATTCTACGGCCCATCTACGCTGAAATGTTTAAAAACTGTCTAATAATCCCAAATCCATTCTAAAAGGATATTATTATCATTCTGTCAGTGGGACAGACCTGCAATACATGTCAACTATCCATTTGAAGGAGCTGATGCCCCGTGGCATTTTTGGGAATCGTCGTAAGAAGCTCATGCTCTACGCCGTTCAAGATCATTTAAAGCATTTTAGTGCATTATACATTTATAGACCCAAGGCAGACGTTTCCTATTTTTATTTTTATTATTTTTTCAAGTCAAATCATTCATTGTTTTTTCAAACCCGAGCTCAACAATTTTGAACGGTAGGAAGACAGAAATTTGTACCGATTTGATTAAGATGTGTTTTGAATGATTAAATAGGATTAGGTACCATAATTAGTAATAACAAGTCGTATGCATACGATAAAATTGTATACAATTTTTACTTATTTACTAATTATTGACTATTTTACTTATTTAATAATTTAAATTTACTCATTCTATTTCAGGTCCTTCTGATCGCTCTATGTGGAGTCGCTGTCGTGTACGCTCATGGCTCTAGCAAAACCCTTGTCTGTAAGTATAAATCTCCAATAACTGTTTCATTTTCAGCTACTCCTACCATTGAATTGAATCTATTTGTAGTTTAAATTAATTAGATTTCACGTCGATGAAAGGATGAATATTCACACAGTCTTTGATTGGTTCGCAACTTGAGTGCATTCTAAGCAAGCTAGTGAAACGAAGTTGAAACGAAAATTTAGTAATCGGTGGAATAAGGAATCGTCCCTTTGGAAGGCTTATCGTATGAGAATGATTCAATAAATACCAAAGTTGTTAATGAAATTGCGATTTAATTTTGTCATTTCACAAAATAAAAGTCAAAATTAGAAGAATAATTGAAGAATACAGAGAAAAATTTAATTGAAAATTGATACAAAGGGTCAGCTATTTCTGTATTACAAACACCAATTTAGGAAGATTGTTGAATAGTTTGAGGACTACACTCTTTAGCATCTGTCACTATGGTTACTGTTAGATTTTTCCTAATCGGTATAGTATTCATCTAACAGGATATTCACTTGATTTAACAGATTTAACATCATCCGAAAAAAGTAGTCCAATATAGTGACTTAAGCAAATAGTTATTTTACTGTGAGACGATTTAAAAGAATAAACCTCTTGTTCCTCGACGTATTCATTTTTGGTAAAAGATCTTTAAAGGTCTTGTAGATGTTCCATCCTATTCAAAAGATAATCAGAGGCGATATCATTAACTCTAAATCCATTTTTATTTACGATTCAAAGGGTTCTAAGCTTTTTGCTACTCTTTCGCGTCTTCAACCCACCCGTATTTGCTAAGGTACCTTTTCATTAAGTAATGAATGTAAATCCATTTTTCTAAATTTATCATCAGTCAAGATTTCTTCGACCACTGCATTAAGAATGAAATGTTTGGGTGTCTTAAGAGATGGTCAAATTACACAACTATCTTCTAGGCTGACGTTTCGAAATGGTTGTATTCTTCTTCAGGGCTGATAAGAGAGGATAGGTCAATTGCAGACAAATAACAAATACTTATTACACTGGGAATAACAAACATTGTAAATAACTAGAAACTGACCTTTTTAAACTGGGAAAATAGGTTCATTTCACTACGACGACACTACCGAATGAAATTCAGTATTGTGGCAATAGTGAATAAGGTTGAAAGTTGAAGAGGTATTTGAGGAAAACCTGGAATAATGGTGATAAAATACTATGACTGATAAGGTAACTGATAAAATGTGTTTCGTTTTATTACTTACACCCTGGTATTTACTGAGTGTGGATGCAGTGTGTACATTTTGTTTTGTGTGCAACTTATTCAACAATACTTATTCACCAAAATCTCAATAATGCCATTGTAGTAAAAGATGTTGTTGTTGTTAGTAAAAAATATCAATATGAAATAACCTTCAAGTTATACATATCTCAAAGGTAAATTAAATATAAATTTAGGTGTATAGTAGTAAGTTAGTATTAAAAACCATAGTTACCCATATATCTGTCCATATTACCTTCCATCCTTATTAGAAAAATATGTTTTCGCTAATTTACCTGTACCTAATTATCCTATGCTATCAGGTCTGGAGAAAAAATATAAATGTTTCGGAAATGTTTCACTCTAGAAGACAGTTGTGCAAATTAACCAACATACCATTGACGATTTGGTTTCTTGTTAATAGCTAAGCCGCATCAGGGGAAATTCGACTACGCCATCGAACACGACAAACACCACGGCTCTTGGCACGGCTCCGCCCACCCTCACGGCTACGGGGGTCTCGGAGACGGCCACGGAAGCTACAGTCTTGGAGGCGCCAAAGTCATCGGTGCTCTCCCACAGGGCGGCATCGGGTCCCACGGCTCTGGAGCTGGCAACAGCCATGGTCATGGTCACGGTCATGCAACCAGCTCTGCGAACTTCAACCTCCTCGCTCTGGCCCATGGTCATGGTCACCACTAAATTTGACAAAATAGAGAATTTCACGACTTAGACACCTCGCACGGCAACTAAGCGGATCTTTTGCGGACTGAAAACTAAACTAGGGATTTGCGATATCATGTTACAATTTTTATACCAGATTATAATTTAAATTTTTATATAAAAAATGTGTTCCTTGTTACACCACACCCTCTTCTCGTAGTGCAAACTATAATATGCTTATAGCAAACTATAATCCTTTATCTGTACACTGCGGTCCATTCGTTAGATTATGGACAGAAGCTACAACAGAAATGTTTCAACCATCACCGAACTTTATAGACATCTGGACTACATGACCACTTTCCCAGAAAATTTCAAAACAACGCATAACTGGGTAAGTAATGTGGAGATATCTCAGAAAAGAAATTCTGTGCAATTCAGTCAACAGGAGGGTAATTCTAATTTCATAAGTCCCACACAAGGTTTCATTCAAATTTCAGCTTCTGGGTTAACATAAAATAACCATTTGTCTCATTCACCTGATCAGCCAGATCTGCGTAGATAGGTGTTTTATTTCGCCGAGCTAAATTGTTGTTTTACTCGTGGATTCGGACGTCGAGTCCGTGTACAATATATGAAACCATTGTAGCCGTTGATATTCCCCTCAAATGACCCACTGCTAAATTCTCCTCAAGGGCTTCCCAGGACTTATGTAGGTACAATCCGACTCCTGCGTGTTCTACAACTCATTTCCGACTGCGATGAGTTGCATTCATCTTCGAGACTTTTGGAAAAACCTCAATTTTAACAGAAAACTTAGGTTTTTCTGCAATTAAACACCATTTCCTTAACCAAAAATATTTTTAAAAACCAAACGACCACACCGTTGAAAAGCTGACATTTCGGCCCACGTTCAACCTGGCCTTCACAGTTCTGTGTCAACCATTCATGGGGTTTCTAGGCGAGATGAAAAACAGGCGATTTTAAGAGTTTGACAAAACTGCCATTTTGCGGAGCAATCCCACATCTTCAATGCTATTTTAAAAACTTTGTTGACATCAAATAAGTAGAAAATTCAACGCTCTTTCCAACGATGTCATCAAATTTGAGCTATCTCCAAAATTGAGGGAGTTTTGAAAGTTTTAATGACATAAGATCGAAAAGACGAAAAAAATCTTAAATGCGAATAGCTCGGAAACGAGGCCTCTGGCAAAAAATTGCTATGAGGCATTTTTGGTCGAAAATAAGTTGTAGAACATGTAGGAGTCGGATTGTGCATAACTCCTGGGACACCCTGTCTAACTGAATATCACCAACTTCAGACTTACACCAGTATTATTCCCAGTGTGTGGATTCATCTAGAGCCAATCGTAGGTGAAACGTCATTTGGCGGTATTTGCAAGAAAACTCACGATCCCAGGTTAATCTTAAGGAAACTTTTGGTGATGGAACTATGTTCCAAGCCCTAATCCAGGATCAGATGTTTTACATTCTGACGTAACTGAGTACTTCATCCTTCTAGTTGGTTTGATTGCTTACTTAAACCCACTACGATGCACGTTTTTTCATCAATGTAAACCAGTTAATCAAAGCAAGGGAGCTGCGATGTAGATTTGTTTAAGATGAAAATGAATATTGAGTGGAAAAGAACGCTGGTGAAACAATTGCAATGAGGTACATTCAAATGCTCCTATTTGAATTCAACTATTATGGTTGCTATCGCATGTATGAATGGTCGTAGCGGAAGGTCTCCATTTGAGATGACCCACCTGTAACCCGTAGAGAACCAATATCGTTTCTATTTTCCCATGTATATGAATCCACTGTAACTACACTGTAGCGTTTCAAATCGATATCAATACAGATCGCCCCTGAATCGACAGTCGTCCATTTCGTTAGGAGACCGTCGTTAGTAAGCTGATCAGTATCGCCTTCAGTTAATTTCTGTGGGGAATTCATTCCAACCGAACTAAGGGATTGTCCAAAGTAGGTCAAACTTTTCCATTTGCCTTTTCAATCGGAACTGCATATTTAATCGCTGGTGCGCCTGCGAATCATTATTGCGCCGAACTCGATATTTTCAATAGTACCGACTTCGGATGAATGCAGCTGACGAAGTTTTAAGGAATGTTATGGGTGACATCTACCAACAGTATTACTTGACTTTAACCTTCTGAATCGGTTGCATTTTGGACTATTCTGAACAACGGTCAGCATCGATGTAGTAATTACACATGTAGTGTGTTTACTAATCGATGCGTGTCAGTCTGTATATTTGCGTGTGTGTGGTATGTCTTTATGCCAGCAGATTCATTACAAAATTCCACCCTACAGTTTTCGACCGATTTTGAAGAAATGAAGCGGGTGTTGAACCTTTAGGTCCTGTATGAGTTTCTTTCAAATCAATTCGTATTCTGCAAATGCTCTACTGTAGAATCCAACATCCTCATTTTCCGAAGTTCTCAAAATCTGAAGAGTGGTAAAATAATCCTGTCTCAAATTTCAATAGATTCCTCTATCATCTACCACTATTATATCCGAGATAGAATTAGCTCGAAGAATCGCAATACATACCTACACTGCTAACTACTGGCAACACTGAGACTTGTTAACCAACGGTTTATTATTTCATTAGTACAGACACCTTTATCGCAGTTCGCTTACCTACAATCATTAAATTTGGTACACCAACAGGGAAAAAACAAAATCAAATGAAACACCATCCTATAAGATACCCAAGCACACCATACTATCCAAGACAAATGGCACATTGGAATCCAAGCATTTCGGACTTTCCTCCTTTTTGAATAAATTACATTCGGTTGCCATATTTATAGTTTTTTCGAATTGAAAACAATGTCCTTGACGAGTATGGGTAGTGGGGACAGTTTGGTCTGATTTTTCTGGATGTTTCGTGTGTTTTTTTACGTCTTGCCTTTGGTGGTAGAGGAGGGGATCCAGTAATGCCGTAGACTGGTTTCAGACAGTATCTACATGGAACTTGGTAAGCCAGTTGTGCTTACGTTTCATTTTTAACTGGGTCTTTGGTTTTAGCATAAAGTCCATGTTCTGATTTTTGAAGGAAATTTCGACGTTATCAGTTGAACGAATTTTTCATGATTTTTGAGAGAGGGTATTGACGAATGAGAGGGAATCATATTAACAGAATTTTGTGTGGATGATTTTTCAACAGTTTCATCAATTTGTGGGGAAAGTTATTTTCACTGTATTTTCACTGAGCTTATCAAATTTTGTTGAAGCAATGGTCTTGGCACGGCTGATGAGAAAAATTATTTTTTGGTGAAAAGGTACATTAGAATGGAAATGGATGCATCTATCTTTGTTTTATGGTTTTCTGTACTATTTGCCACCCGCCTTTTACTACACGTTCAATTCCCAGAGCTTGCCCCATACGAGGTAATAGGATTTGCAGTGATCGTGAGAAATTGAAAGACAATCTTTCTACAGTGAATAACCAGTTGGTGGAGAGAGGTTACCCCAGGAGATTCATAGCAACAACCTACCAACGAATCAGAATGCCTTGGTCACCACATTTTTATTTGGAGCTCAAAAACTCAATAGCTTTCTTCGCGAACTTTACTCTGTCTTAACATCCAGCCCATTAACTCGAAATGTGTCTTCCCTGTAAAACCTAGATTAACCTACAGGCAAGCGAAAAATATTGGCGAGATAAAGTTGTATCGCCACCCAAGGCTGCAGCCATGAGAACAAAAAGGCCAACGAGCGAGGTGTAAGCATGCAATTTGGTGATTGTGGGCCCAGACTTCTCCTCTGCTGACACCAATCACACATATAAGAGTCAAGGCGCACCAGAGTGCCAGTCAAAATTTTGGGTACCAATTAGTCTGCAAAACGTACACAGAGGTCTGCATTGGGAAAGCGACCACCCTCAACCTGCCCACCACCAACAACCACACAGAATCGATAAACGAAGACCGTCCTCCTCCAGTCAAAATGCATGTGATGTCGTATAATTTGGCGCAACATTTGAGGGGTGTTTTGGAGTGAAGGTTCTAAGGAAGTTACCAGACACGACAATTGATGGATTACTCCAACAATCAGAAAGATCTCATTGACGGTTCTTTGGATGTAATCGACCACCTGACAGCAATTTGAATGATTGATTAACAATTTCGTCAAATTAGTCTCTCTTATTTGAGGAATTCATTTTCTAAATTTATCATGCATTCGTGTAAATTTATGTATACTCCTGCATTCATGATTATTCGTAACTAAAACACAAACACATCATCATAAAACGTTATGAATGTAGAGCGGATTAACAATAGTCGGTGCCGGCTATACATCTTGCCTAAATAAATCACGCTCCTACGGGTCGGCTTGTTACATATCCACAGAAGGGAGTTGTAGGTGAGTTCCGACAAACCTCTCGATGTGAGGTCGAGCACGGTCGGGCGATTCCGCTCCGCTAACGGCTCCGCTGACTCTTGCGCCACCCAACGCGGCATTTCCGATACCTCCCTCGCGTGCCCGCTGTAATAGCTATCATTGCTCTTTTTATGTGTACCTATAGTTCTCAGTTTATGTTTTTGATAAACGGTTTTCCGCTAAATAGTCTCGAAACCGTGACGTAAAAGTTTTGGATAGTACGGGAATGGATGTTCCAGGACATTGCCTATTTAGCGCTTAGTGACACAACGTATAAATGGGAGGGTTGATATAGTCGCCGCGCTTCGAGTCGCCATCGGTTAGTTTGGCATCAACGAGCGAGTGAACCAGGCAGGTAGGCATTTTGCAAATTTTGTACTGAACGTTTTCACGATTGCAAATTTTAAACGTTCCATTGTGATTCATACAGTTTTGGATAACACGAGAAGAAATTATGATCATGTTCTTTGTAAAATATGACCACCTCCTCTTTTGACAAGCTGGATAGAGTGAAATTAACCTCAAATCAACCTCAGTACGACTGACCACTGATCCAATTCTACATAACTGACTATGAGCACAATGAAAAACGATGCCCATTCCAACAAATGGGTATATTCTTTTTCTAATTAATACGTCACTTTTGGGTTCAGAAATTGCGATTATTTGCTTTAATTGAATTTTTACTTGTCTGAAACGTACCCCAGTCGAATTGACGTCCAGAGTCAAAAGAAAACGGTACCTCACATCCCCTTGTTGATTGTGCTTATGAGGCAGTCGGCTTGGGTAGAAGTGGAGACGAAAGAAACAATTTTATGTAACATTTACTTTTATGGGCTTCGCAAATTTAGAACCTAAGCACTTGGAAACATAGAACGAAAGAATTTGATGGGGTTGCCAAACATTTGTTGATGTACGACTGCAAAGGTTTAGTATAACAAATAGTAAACCGAAAATTGAACAGCACTCACCAAATGCACTCTGACTTAAAATGGAACGGCTACTTTTCTGTTCAACACTCATCACTAACACGTATAATAGTGAAAGCATAAGCATACAGTAATTAACAGTATAATGGTGAAAGCATTGCAGATGAACAACTGAAAATAAAAGAAATAAAACACAGTCTGATAGAAATGATTTGTCTAACTGAAGTGAGCAGCTGTCCGTGGAGTTCAAATTTCGTACCAAACGGTCCATGGTCATCCATCAATGCAGGAGGTGCCACGAAACGATCATGCTCCCCACCGGAATGTGTTATCATGCAGCCTTGATTAATTTCTTCAGTGGTGCCCTTTTGAATGACTAGTAACTCAACCCAGTAAGTAAACTGTTCTGGTATGACTTTTGACCGTCCCTTGGTGGGCTCGGTATATCCTAGGGTCTGATCACCTTGAACGAACTTCTTCACGTCGGGATCTGGAGGTACTTCCTGAACTCAAGGGTCTCATTCTCCGGCCATGTTTCTGTCATTTCCACCAGGGCCAATGAGAGTATTGAGAGTTATAAATTGATATACTTCTGACTTGACTAGATCCCCACACTATTCTCCCAATCTTGGAGAACGACTCAATCGATCGGACTCAATATCACAGATGTTATATATATCAGCTGGAAAGATTCCACCCCAAGTTTCTACGATACTTAGCCTGCAAATTGAATATTCCATAGAATGCAGTTAATTTCAGATCGTTGGATGGATATGTTACAAACAGAGATCAGGCGCTTTTCGGCCTACTTGACGTTTTTCCACAGACTGATCCCAGGCACAGTAGACTCACCATCGTTCTGATCAATGTGAATTTCATGGTCCCCCATCATTCAATATACACTTTTCTCAATAGTACTCCGATCGCATTAAAATGTTGAGGGTAGTAAAGGAATCACGGTGTGATAAGTTCACATCAATTTCAATTTGATAGTATCATTAGTAGCTAAAGCGAATGGGAGAATGTAATATCCATCTAGCATGATTCTCAACGGCCCAAGTGGCCGGTCGAGCTCAAATTGTTGTAGTAGTCAGGGAAGAAATGCTCTTTATATTTAGCGCGATCAAAAAGCAATATATGTTTACCGCCACAATTATAAAACACTTGACCTTTTATGATTTCCACTGTTAATGACCCAAAATGATTATGGTCGTATCACTCTACTGTACAGTACTAATCTATTATACACTGCTACTGGACATGAGTAATAAAGTGTTCAAACGCCACGATTCGATACCGACTAAATTTGTTTTAACTTTTGTTTTAGATGGTTCACAGTTGGCATCTTTTGCAAGTCGCATTGCTGTTTTCGTTTTCTGCGTACAGTTTTGATCTGGGTAAGTATGAATGTAACCACAAATGCCGGAGTTGGTCGACTTCATGATAAAAACAACATCCAATCAGGCCATTTTCGGTCAGCTTCACTTGAAATAATAATTACGTATTTGTTTATGTTGCATGTAGGCGGCTATGAGGGCTGGGAATGGCCAGGGACGAACTTCGACGGACTCGCACTCGGCTACGGTTTCCCCGGCTGGGAGCTGCCGCCTCCTCTGCTGCCCCCAGTCATCCACACGCACATCCACAACTACCCGCCCCATGATCACGTCCACGAACCCCATATTCACGGGCCGTACGGCCCTCCCCATGTTGGTGGTTATGGGTATGGACCTGGCCCCGGCCCTGGACCTGGACCTGGATATGGTCCTGGATACGGTCCTGGATACGGCCAAGGATACGGGCCGGGCTATGGTCTTCAAAACATTCCCTACAGGTGAGCAAATAACGTATAGTTAGTTTAAAGAATGTTTGCTCTTAAGAAAGAAAACGAAAGGAAAAACAAACCCCCCCCCCCCTTTCGTCACCACATAATGTCTAAAATGCAAAACAAGGAAACATGTTTCACCGATTTATGGTCCCTAATATTCTCCTACTAATACTCACTAATCAAATAAGGATAGAGCCCGCCATTTGATCCGTCTCTATCATAAAACATTAACTTACTAAGTTTTAAGGAAAGAATTCAGCTCACGATTCGAATTTGAATTTCCAAGATCTTCTGTAAAGAATTAAGTTGACTCATTTGATCTGGATGTCGTTCCGTTCGTCCTTAGGATCTCTGAGAGACACGGTATAAAATTTCAACTTTCTAAGGTGAATTAGGTGACCATGTAGAGAGCACAGCTACTTTTTGTGGTGTTTTCATTCCAGTATCATGCAACGTAGCATAACGCGAGGCGTCACAGCTTTACATTGTAATCCAACACGTAATACTATCCATCATAGGTTTCTCTGACTACGAAACTTTCCAAAATGTTTCCATGCGATCTCCTTGATGTTGTCCACACTCTATGGTAACAAGAAAGATTGAATCAATTATTTACAGTCAGATTTCAAAAAAAAGATAGCTCAATTTCTGTTCAATATCAATTTTTGAATAAATAAATTTTCTTTTTCGAATATTGACAAAGACAAGTTTTAATCTTTTGATACTATTCCATCTACCGTCAATATTCAACTACACTGCTTCCCTCGACCAAATCAATGGTCATTAGCGAAGGTGAAACAAACGAAGTTCCAGGAAAAACGCAATTGATCCGCCTACTCGTTCACAGAAAAACAAATCGCTCCATTTTTTGTCCCTTCAGCAGAAGCACACGTGCTTTGAATGGACGAATTTTCAACAGAACGGAAGAACGATCTCTCCACGATACTTTTGAAAGCTGCTTATTTCAACCATTGTACAAACGTTTGGACAACCCAATCACATGTTCCGCTAATCATGTCCCCCAACTTTTTGTTGAAAAATCTCGCCACCGCAAACTGTGTCTGACTTTTTCATTTTCCAATGAGAACAATAAAAGTCGGATAGGGCAGGAGGATAATCCATCAAGAGCTCGTAGGGGGGTCTATTGACGAAGCCTTGATCCAGAGTAAGGTCCTACAAAATGAATGTACCAAAATAATAGATTTAGATGTACTTTAAATAATACTCTCATGGAGGAAATTTTAAGCTCGAAGTACCAACTCCTTAGTATAGGTACACTACAGTTGTACAAATTCTATATGAAACACTGGAGAATCTAAAATAAGATGAAATTCCTGAGAAAAACTTCGTCTTCATTTTTTCATGTATTAAATTCAGTTTAAATACCGAAGTAGTTGCTTTCCATTGAGTAGTTAAGTAATGAAGTTTTGTTTTGGAGGAATTTGTGATTATGAATTTGATATACCTCAATAATAATAATCATTTACCTTGATATTGCTTGATAAGTTAATTATAATAGTTAAGATCTAGGTGGCAGAATCATTAACATACTCAACTTTGACATTTAACTACGCCAGTGTCATAATACATTTTCATATTTTTGTTTAGAGATATCTTCTGTCACCATGCGAGAAAGATGAAGCACATGCGGAGATTCTTGATGAAAATGCTGTCTTGCGGTTTTTACTTTTAGACTTTTAGGCCCATTGATGGAATGGATTCAATTTTTGTTTATGATGAGCTTGCCAATTTGTACATGAAATGTAGTATATTTGTAAATATTATTTATATTCAGTCAATTCTCATTCACCAATGTAGCATCAAAACATTTGTATTTTATCAAAATCATACGAACTCAGGGTTTACCGACAGTACGAATTTCGCAAACTAATATTCTCGACGAACGAGATAATTGCAACTTGTAGAACCGTTACTTCCTCCTTATTTACTGAGTATGTATTTAATGTGGCGTAAAATGTTTGTATAATAAATTATTGAACTTACGATTTCCATTAAACTTCTGAAACCTTCGATAAAAACCTTGAAGAAGCAGACGCAATAACTGGGAGGCTTTGTATTCGATGGTACACTACCGAACTAAATACCGCTTACTTGTTTTGTTTTCAAGCGAAAAGTCAAAATGAAAATTATCCTCCAAAATGAGAGAATGTGCTTGCTTTTGCGTTTCAGAGCTTGCTGATTAAATGTGGTTTCGTATTCAAATATGGTTAATACTTGTCAATCCCAAAACAATAGTACAAAATACAGTTTCAATCCATTCGTAATAGGTTTTCAGAGATCTTATGGGTTGGCCTTCAAATGGTTCCTTACAAATCTTTTGGATCAACGAGCGTGCGCACACGCGCATATTTGTGCATTTTCGGCTACTTCGATTTCTCAAGACTCATTGGTAAAATTTCGTTCAATCTCGAAGGGTAGGGGGAAGATGGGTTTGGTGTTGGTTTGAGGATTGTACTCTATGAGTTTATCCGCAATTCACTGACTAATATCAATTAGTGTGCTCAAAATTAAAATTGGTGGACAATGGGGAAAGATCGAGCAATACCAATTTTGAGGTAATACCCTGATATTGTGCAATTCCGAGGTCGAAAATTGGTAGTTATTGCTGGAAATGGTTTGATTTAGATAGTGTAGTGCATTCTAAGTATGAAAAGCTTTCTGTGCTCTCTCAAAATCGGTGGTCTTTGAAACATGGCTGAGAAGGGACTCACCCGAAATTTGTCCAATTTTGAGATGAGGGTAACTTCTATGATTATAGATATAATTTACGATTCTGGGGATCGCTTTGATTGATGAATACCAGATGCCTGCTTGCTTCAATTACTGCTAGTATTGGGAGTTCACCTACAAATTCTCCATGCACAGGGAACGTCTTCGTTTGTTATACAAAACTTAACTTAGTGAATTCCATTAGTATTATACTGGACACCACTTGTACATTGCGAACTGCAAGTAGCTGATGTGATTCATCAAGTTGAGCACCATATTCTTAATTTAGCTATTCAAAACTTTACTTACAGGTGTACAACTTTGGTTCGTGTACAAATGTTTATAGTAATTACTGTTTAGGAATTATTACCGAAAAACTTTGAAAAATGTCATTTTTCTCATTTCAGACGGATACAAATTTTCCCTCTCGGAATGGATACAATTTTTCAGATTCTTTTTTTCCTAGTTTTTTGAATTCCTTTGTGTTACGAAGCCACTCTTATTTTTTCTATTCATGATTCAATAACATTTATTAAATATATTTTTTCCGGTCAATTTTTCCAAATCGTACCTATGTCATAAATACTTCGAAATTGATTTTTAATGATCGAAATACTAAAAATGTGAGACAAAATTTTGGAGCCAAATAAATTATTTACATTTCCGGAACTGTGGGACACCACTTCACACACTAACTTGAGTGGATAGTTGATAGTTTTTCATTTTACATTTACCCATTTTGACTAGAAATTTGTTTTTAATCCAATTCTACGAGTCCATTTTGTATAACTGTACAATATGTACATACTTTACTGCCCATCCAGTTAAGAGAATCACAAAAAAATTACGAAACACGGCTGAAATTCTTAGAATTCAAGATTATTAGTAATCATTATTTGTTTTCCAGGGATAAGATTTCATACAAATATTAAATATGGTTCCTTCACGTTGATTGAGTTTAGGAAAATTGAACAACTCCACCTTTATTTAGAAGATCTTGTTTAAATCCGATATGTATTGAGTTATGGAAGGAATAAGAAAGTGTCAGGTGTATTTGGTTTTATAGAGCACTAATAAAATCTTCAACTTATTTATATTGGAACTCAATACAAGAATCATTTTGATGATATCACCTTTGTACAAAACATTTGAATACGATTTAACTCCGTCAATATCTGCGGAAATTCCATCTGATATCCGCAGTTAAGGAAGTCATAAATGCCTTCCTACACTTCTCGAAAACCAATTTTTAACGCGAAACAATCTTGAATAATAAGTTTGTAGGTATATAATAGTTGAAAAGCCGATGTCGAGTCAGTTCTTCATCATGAAGCTCTTATTCATATTCTTGTTGGTATGTGCCACAAGATGCACCTCTGATGCACCCCCAGTAACCCAAACCAACAAGGCCGGAGGACGATGTTTGGACTGCATTGTGAGTTATCCATATTCCACCTAGTCTGGAGTTACTAGATTCTAGATATATCAATTGAATTGACCCATCCAATCAGTTCTTCCATTTTTTTCTTTTCGATTTAGCTAGAGATAAAATGTATAAGTAATGAACGAACAAATCAACGTTCAAACGTAAACGCCATATGAACCTGTCATAGTGTTGAAATCCCACCGCGCCTAACATACGAGAGAATTAGTGTTAGGTGGTGGTGTCCAGATTATTTTGGAATTTTCAATAATAAATCTTTGTATTAGAATCAGGATAACATCGAAATGTTTTGATTCAAGTTTCATAATGCGGAGAAAGCGAAAATCGCATTTTTAAAAACCGGTCCGCCCGCCCCGCCATAGCTTTTTTCCGAAACGGGACACAACCTATTAAAATTTGGGTCCAACAACACATTTGGAGTCTTGTTGGGACCAGTTATTTGGGTTGCTGTCATTGGATCAATTTTAGATTGCCTGTGAGATTTAGGTAATGTGTCAAAGACTCGGTTTAATAATTATTTGTAGACCTGTGATCTGCGTTGAAAGATTATGTAATACGGAAGCAAGACGTAAGCCATTGTGTAATATTCTGCTGCGTTTTTAAGTTCCTAAAAGTTTCCGATTCAAATTTTTCTTTTCTCTCTGAACTTCAAGAAGAAGACACTTCATGAGCCTTCCAAGTTGGTGGGTAGTATAGAATGCGTCAATCAAATAAGCCTGCATATAAATGGGTGAGATATATATCGGATGCGAACAATGCAGGAAATACGAATACTTAGCGTTGGTAAGGTGATGAGTTGTATAAAATTGGTCATTGAAGTCCGACAGGAATGTGTAAAACCTATTGAGGTAATCCACAGTATACTACATGATTAGAAGTTTCAAAGCATGAAGGCGTGAAGGAAATAGATGGAATAGAAGGTGCAAATCCTTTGACTCTCAGTAATAAGTAAATACTAAGAACAAAGAATACAAACATCGAGATACATTACTTATCATTCTGCGCTCATTGGAATAAAACCGGCAGAACGACACTATTTATGTATATACATGTTACACTAAATGAAGGAGCTATACTACCCACCCATCATGGCAGATTTTTCTGTTCACATGTTACGACCCCAGGCTGGTGAAGACAAGGTTGAGAAGGCGAGCAGGCACGTTGCGGCGAGATGCAACAACGCTCCTGTCGCTGCTGGATGCTTGCGCAAGCGCGATGCCGACCGAATCTTCGATAAATTGGACGCCTTGTTGGAAAAACAAATCAAATTTGAAGAGAAGGTGTCCAGCTTGACTTCCACTTGTCAAAGGCAGTTCAACCAACAAGGGTGAACGACCATCTTCTAAATGGATAATTACATGAAAGCAAACGCTACAATTTTCGATGTAATTATTTCCCCTTCATCTGTTGCATTTTATATTATCTTCAACGAATAATCAAGGTGGATCATGGGTGGGACGACGTAAAAGCAGTTTTACTGAAATCGTGTCATGTAGCTCATTGAGCACTCACCTAGTAACGATTTCAAACGCAAGGAAGAGCGCCAACCCTAGGATATTGCATTTTGAATTACCTTCAATGAATATTCAAGGTGGATCATCGCTGTGCAAAGTGAAAACAGTTTTACTGAAATCGTGTTAAGTAGCTCATTAACGAAATTGTACACACACCTAGTCCCGCTTTCAGACGCTAGGATGAGCGTTAACCCTACGATGGCACGCTGCGGCATTCTGGACTCCATAACATAGGCAATTTTTTCGATCTGGGATGCTTCGTATTTGAAGTGTCGATCCTACCGACCCTCTTCGTCAGAGGTTGACGACAGTTGTTCGCTAATGTTTGCGCAGGCAACCGCTTTGGTACACATTTGACCCCCGTGTGCTACGTACGGTTGACTTTTTGTGTTGGTGGACTAGAACTAGTGACGAATAAACAAAGATTAGCACCCCGAATGTTCCTGCCACATTTGCTACATGCAGCGCAGAGACAATGGGAAAATCGTAAATACATAGTCGCTTTGTTACCCAAAATACCTAAATTTCACCATGTTAATTGTACCGAGAGCTTCTGATAAATTATAAATAAATAAAATAAGTATAGGGAAAATGAATGCTTCCGCTTCCCCGGTCTGCAACTAAACTATATTGAAGCTTCGAAGGTCGCGCTATAGTTTTTATAATCGTACAGTATTCACTATGCTCAGGGGCTGGCGCCAGCCACTTTTACTATCCACTCTCAGTTCTTGCGTAAAAGACGACACACCTGATATTTTCAAGTAATGAGCGAACGAATGATCGTACAGAAACCGAATGGTCTCATTCGATGAATAGAACTAATGACTGTGAGCTGGTTTTCTGATTCATTCATACATAGTCATATAAGATTCTTGATAGCCAAGGCGATGTTTGGCTGGTGGAGCAAACTCCTAGCCATGCCACCATCTAGACTTTCCAGTGTTTGCTTTGAGAGATTTTTGTCCCTCACCCAAAATTTTCCTGATCCGAAATTCAAATGGGCATTGCAACTGAATTGCATCCTTAAGAATGCAGATTTAGAAAGTTTGTGGGCATGCAGAGATCTTGACCTTGATTAAGGGGAAAAGCAGGGTTTCTTTCTCAATAATCTATGCCGGACCAATTTTGGAAAGGTCGTCTTCGTCTCTAGCCCTCGGCATGCTTTGTATCTCAGAAATTAACGAAGACACTTGTGTGTCAAATAAAGTGTGAGAACCCCTCTTTTTCCCAGTGATCCTTCATGGAACAGTCAACCTCTTCTCTGGCTCTGTAAGTTGCCCAATATGCAGTGCTGAGAGGCCGTATACGCTGTATCATCTCTTCCTTCAAATCACTGAGCTTCAAATATTTTGAGGCTCCTTTTTTTAATGCAACCTTTTTCACTCAATTCTACTATGCAACGATAAAAAGAAGGTGGGGAAATTGGAAGGATTTCTGCAGACTGTTTCACGTCTGCTGTCATGCACTGTAAACGAAGGTTTTTTTCGTCTGGATTGGTTTTGATGTAATGGGAGATCTACTCTTTTTCGTCAAAATTCTCTGTTTGCACCTTACATCACTGCTGTTAGTCTAAATTGTCATTGTTCAACTCGAAATCTCTTTCGCCTTTTTGTATGTATTTTATTTTAATTTAAAGAAATTTGTCTTTCATTTTAACTCATTGTTATTACGAGTATATTAGTTTAGTGCCATGTCTGCGAACTCTTGTGAAAAAGCATATTTTTTAACATAATAAAGCATATATTTTACTACTCTTTTTCATATCACCCTTTGCTGTAGGAGGATCATCGTTGGCCCTCATGTCACTTTTGGTACAAGTTTCTTCAAGTGTTGTCCAATATTGTCGGAGAAATGCTAAGACAGACGGCTTGTGGGATACGGCGGACGGACGGTTTTTTAAATTTAATTTGATTTTTGGATTCTTCGCATCTTGAAACGAAAATCAACAAATTTTGAGGGGGCGTTAACATTGTTGGAAATAAAAATGAAAAATTACATATTTCTTCGTTTATTTGATTATCAGGGCTTAAGCCAATTTCAGATCATTTGAGGAGCTTACTTTCAAAAAGGCACATATCCAAATCTGGGAGAAAACGTTTTTTTCAATTTCCTATCTCCGAATATGAGTTGAATCAGATCCCCCTATCATCTCCGAACAAAACAACACATCCACGTCAATTCCGGGGCTAAAGTTATGTGTTTGCATCAAAATTTAACAAATCCGTCCCCTACATTTTTTTCAGTGCCTTGCAATCGAAATGGCACATATCCTCCGAATTTCGTCTGGCGATAAGTCGTGGGTTTTCAAAAAGGCACATATCCAAAAAGAAGCATTGCGCCTTCGTCTTGACGTTGAATATTTACACGAGACTCGATTGATGGCAGGCGTGACAAATGGAAATATGGAGCCAGGAAAAGTTTCCGATAAAACCTACAGAATGGAGAATGAATTCTTTCTTTTTCAAAAAGGCACAAACTCATGAGTTTTGACCAAGAGGGAACATTTTCAAAGTGAAAATGGATATACAGCCTCGTGTTTTGGAGAAAATTGATTCATATTCTGAGGCATCTTTATCTGTGCCTTCTCACGCATTACTCCGATGAGAAACTGCAGAAAAACATCTCCACTAATCTGCAAATCGTTTTTTTCACTTCCGGAACATTTTGTCGGAATGGGTATGTGCCTGTTTGAAAGTAAGCTCCTCGTTTGTTCTAGGTACGTGATAGGTACATTTCTACCTAAACTGGAACAAGGTAGCCCGAAATATCAAAATTGTATCTATAAAAGTTACTATTCACAAAATTTTGAAAAAAAAAAAAAAAAAAAAAAAAAACAACGTATTATACAATCATATTCTTATTTCTTCTATTTATTATGTGGTGTAGGTACTCCTAACACACTACAATAATTCTTTTTCAAATATGGATGGAATTGAAAAGAGGTAATACTGATGTCATGATATCCTTATAAGTAAATGAACGAAATTCTTTGGTATTTGAGGTTGTTCATGTACGTGTGAATTCTGATTTAAATTATTCGGATCGGTATTAACGTATAAAAGTTTTGAAGAGTGTACGAATTCTTCAATTAAGAAAACCGTCATAGTTCGAACGATCTATCCTATGTTTAGTCTGTTAATTTATACTTTTTAAATTCTAAAACCAGTCTTGAAAAGAAAAGTTTTGCGCAAGCGCAAAAGCTATAATACTGAGTGTATTCAATCCGTGGATATTAGGGAATTTAAGGATACAATAAAGAATCACAGAGGCTTTTGGGTGAAAATCATGGGCCGTGGAGTAGCCCCCTGGATCGGCTGTTTGAGCCATATGGATAATTCTTATTTGCTACTAAAGCAACGAACATTTGTATACAGTAAGTAAGTCAGTATTCTATTGCTCCTTCTTTTTTGGTTTCCATTTATACGGACAAATACCAATTATAGAGGTGTTAGAGGATAGACAAATTAGTAACAGGACTTCAGCTGAAATAAGGTGTAAAATTATTCTGAACTCATCAACCATTTGATTAACCACATCCGTGGAATGTTGGGTAAACCAGGTGGTTGCATATTTCTGGATGAAGTGATATAAAATGGTTATATGGAGAGTGGTATGAAGGTTTCATTAAATTGGTTCGTATCATTCTTGTTTGCATGCTTGAACCCAGTTTGGAGGCGGTTCCGGATCCGATTACGACTACTATGACTATTCAAGCAGTGACAGTCATAGGCACCATCACCGCCGTCACCACCGCAGAGGAGGGAAGCACACAGAGCATCGTCCAGAACCAAGTGGCTGCCAAGGTGCAAATCCAGCTCCACCGTCAGATTGCACCAGCAGCGCGCATATCTCCGAGTTAATCCGCAAATTGGATAGCTTGTGGGAAGAGCAGGTTCGAATCGAAGAGAAATTTTCCTACTTGCCGAATTATTGCTGCCGGCCTCCCCGAGTCGGTCCATGCAACAAATGTGGGAACTATGGCTGATTGCGTTCATCCTCCCAATTTAATTGTTTTTAAATGTGCATTGTGTGTTACTGAACCTTAATGCCTTATAAATAAAAACACTGCTAAAGACAGAGAAACATGGGGTCAACTGACAGCAGAATCCTACACCGTTTAATAAGAATCAGTTTAATCTTTATCAAACAATTTCAGGTTGGTGCATGGGTAATGATTACTACATCCGATCGCAACAAAATGTTTGGGATAGCAGCTTGAAACATGCTGAGTTGTACTCTTCAGATTTGAACAAAATCCGAATGATACATCATGACCCATTTAGGTTTTAAGATATTTATTTCATAGTCAATGTGTATCAGGCAGGCATTATGTATAATGGCTAGGCATTCAGTATAATGAGGTATCGTTTTAGTTAATGCCTTGGCAGTATGACAATGCCCACGGCATGTTGAGCAGTGTACGTAATAGATTATAAACAACGAACCGTTCTTTCAATACCAGTCAAGTTATTGAGGAGAAGAAGGTGAACTTCCTGATTTATTTCAATGTTGATTTCTTAATAACTCTTTTCCTCCCCCTCATTCTCTAGTAGAAGCGATCATTTTTTTTTCTTTTTTAATATATTTTGGGTTAATATTTCCATCTATTCAAACCCAAATGTTTACCACCATGTCATGTTATGTTTTCAATACAATTTTGTTCTCTATCGCTTCACATTTTAACAACTGAAGAGAACTGAGCGAACGTATTTTAAACATTGCGTAAGAAACTACAGTCATTACACAGGGCGTCCTACGACTTAAGCACAACCCGACTCCTACGTGTTCTAAAACTGATTTTCAACCAAAAGTGCCTCTTAACAATTTTTTTTAGGATGCCTCCTTTCCGAGTTATTCGCAATTTAAGATTTATTTTTTGTGTTTTTGATCTTATATCACTAAAACTGTCATAACTCCCTCAATCTTAAAATAGCTCGAATTTGCTGACACCGTTGGAATGAGCGTTAAATTTCCTACGTATTTGATGTCAGAAAACATTGTTTTTATTGCATTAAAGATGTGAGGTTGCCATGCAAAATGGTAGTTTTGTCAAAATCTTGAAATCCCTGTATTTACTACAGCCTGTTGATGAATTGAAACCTTTATTGGTCCTAAACTTAAGCAACTCAAAAACCACTGTTCATATAGGTACCTACTTCATCCATTCGCAAGTGCATGCCCGCTGAGTTATGGATCACCTTTTCTAAAATCGTATTTTATCGACGAAGAAAATATTGATTAATGAAAATATTGCAGGTGCGGGTTCTACATTCAATTTCATGAAAATTTGACACCTCAACTGAATTATTTTATAACGCACAACGAACGCAGTGAGCGCTTAAAAACGATTTTATAAAATCGTTTTGAAACATTTCATAAAAGTAACGATTTTAGCAGGTTGCACACCCTTGCTAAAATCGTCAATTTACGATAAAAATTACAAATTTTTGTAACCGTATGTTTTTCCAATTAGGTCAATTATGGCCGTTGTGCACTAGGCACGTGCGCAGATGAGCGCAACATTTTTTTGTTCGTATGGGGACCGCCAATTTTTATTCTGAATTCGGATTTCAATTTTATAAAAATTCAACCCCTCATTTGGTATTTATAACTCTACCAACCATTGTGAAATGCGAAGGGCATAATTCTGAATCACAGCTATGCTCATGCCCAATAGTATAACTCAACGAATCATTGTGAAATTCATAGGGCATCGTTCATGTATATTCTAATTTGAAATACCCATCTACGTCAAAATTACTTATTGATAATTCCTGTAATAATTAACGACCAAAATTAACTTGAACGTAGTCGAAAATAACCATTCATTTTTTAAAATGTGAAATCGGGGATGTTTCCAATCGAATGTCGCCTCTGTCTGAATATGTTTTAGCGGAAATTTCATAAAAATGGTACGTTTTATTGATATTTTTAAATTAATGTCAGTGCTGGTATCGTACGAAGTCACCACTCGTGATTAGGGAACCCTAATCCCCCGCTTCCCAACTCCTATCAGGATTCCTGCATATCCATCACCCGCAGGTAATGTTTATACTTATTTAAGCCTACGTACAATTATTTTGAAGTACCCTAGATTTACGATTTTAGAGTTAGTTATATTTGTGTTATCTTCCCCGATTACGGTTTTAATATTTATGAATACAGCGGGATGTTGATGATCCATCTGATTGGAATCTCGAGGATGTCTGCTGGATTTCTACGTTCCAAAACGTCGACAGCAGTTCAGTTCGAATGAAGTGCTATGAAACATGATTTTGGTAAAATACGAGTAAATACGGTAGATTAATACCGACTACAGACCTACACCTCTCCACGAGTTCTACAGGGTGTTAACTAATTTGAAATAACAGCGACAACCAACACTTTTTTTTAAATCTTGCTTAGTTTTTGAGTTATGTCAGTTATACGATTTTTTTCGTGTTTCCAACCTTAACTCCCTAAAATGACCAAAACTACGTCCTTTGAAGGAGTTACTTCAAATTTGATTATACCATTGGAATGAGCGATGAGTTCTCTATTTCCCTGAAAACGAAAAAATTTTAGTATAAAAGGGTACTTTTTTATTGATTCAGATAGAAATAAGTTCCCTGACCACTCAGGCTAGTGTACGATCATCTTTGATAACCTTTTTTGAAGTCTGTTAGGTAGGCGGTAGGGCTGCGGAAACTCTTCAACGGGAGGTCTGAGCTAAAACGCGTGGCTGACGGCACCCCGAGTATTTTCATCTTGAATGCATTGACAAGATATAGAGGCAGAAAGTATCGAGATTAGATACTGCACCATAGACTACGTCTTATATGTATGCATATTCGTAGATCATTACTTTACTAGTAACGTCTATCTAATACAGAAATAATGAAGGACTTTATGATAATTTGTAGCGTTATTTTCTGCCAACATTTTCTAGACGTAAAATCGGTCCGGTCCGGCTTATTCGATTCATAGAAAGGGCGACTATAAATACCTAGTGGACATCAAAACATTTCGGTTATTTCAAAAGTTTTCAATATTCGGATTTTTTAATTTTTCAGGTCTCTGATTTCTCGCTTTGGGATTGACAGACGCCTTACCCCAATTAGACCACATTCTTGATTTTTGAACCGAATTTCATCACCAGTAGTTTCAAAGAAAAGCTCCAGATGGCTGATAGACTTTTTCTTTTGACTACATTTTGAAACGCAAATAAACAAATATTGAAGGGGGTTAAACATGTTTCTTTTTTTTGGTCGATTACAAAGGTTTATTGGTAAAATTATTACCGTTGTACCATGGTACCATTATTGGTAAAATAAACTGAAATTGTGCAGCCAGTTCCGAAACGCAAAAAGTGAGTGATCTCTCTTGTCTCACCATCGTAGTAGGATTCCAAAAAATTTTCTCCTACCAGAAGAAATCAGGTTAGTATTCATTCTAATCCAGATTGGAATCCATTTAACCTTGTGGAACCTGAGTTTCGTGCCATATAACGAACTGTATAACTTTAAAAAGCACTGATTGAAATATGAAGATCTATAAAATCTTTAGTTTTTTTCTCGCAGCTCAATTCGTGGATTAATGTCAAGTTATTTGTTTCTACACTATTATATTAAATGTTACGATCAACTTCACCAAATATCGAACATGCAATAAACTTCACGTTTCACTATTCTCTCGTTTAACTTCCTTAACGTCACCAAAGACTATCCTGTATATTAGATTCTCATACATAACAGAAACTCAGGTAGTACCAAGAGATGCACATCAGCATGAAGCTGTTATACATACTTTTGTTTGTGTGCTGCGTAAGATCTTTCGCTTATACAAACACTACTGCAGTTGGGCAACACAAGAAAGGGAGTCGTAATTTAATCCGTTTACTTGGAAAAATAGTAAGTCATTTTTTAGAATAACATTTTTTCGATCGAAACTATCAAAGTTTTGCCTATGGGTGTTGGTTTATTATTTTCAATAATTAACCTTTGTAATTCAATCAAGAAAATACAATTTTAAACCCTTGTCAAAATTTGTATTTCCACGTTTTAAGGTGTGCAGAATTTGAGAACGAATTGAAAACAAAATACTCGTATATGTCCGCGGCCCGGAGGTTTTCTCCGAAATTACAGAACCAAATTCGTTGAATTATTTAAAAATCACTAATGGGGTCTAGTTGAGACTGAGTTCTGGTCATTCGTGCCTGTAGATCCTTAAATGAAATTGAAAAATTACGAATGTGAACCAGCTTGGACACTGTAAAAATTGTCTAGTATTCTAGTAGCATAGTAGTAATGCAATGGAATCCCTATAGGCGCTCAAGCTTGATGACGCGGTCTGCGTCAAAACCTCCCCCTGGTGGGCACCCCTGCGTAATAGTACAGTGATTTACGTTGAATGTCTATTGAATACAGAAATAATTAAAGTATATTATCGAATGAACATATTATACTGTTTCGTATCTTTGAAGTATTCTTCGAATTTGAATAACATATTTCCGATTCGGCCAATTGTTTTTGACTTATTGCCAATTGTTCCAGTAACAAAAAGGCCTCTAAAAAATGCGAATAACTCAAATCGTCATTTCATTATTATTATTCTATGGATTATAGGGTTTCATTTATTTATTTATATATTTCAGAGAAATGTCTCAATGTCAATATCTCTATTTATTTGAGACGAGAAATGGTTTAATTGCCGATGAGAATTAGTTTTGAGAGAAAAAAAGTTCAGTTTACGGTATTGTTAACTAGTAATTAGGGAAAAAATAAAGATTATTGAGTGGCAATTTGGCTTCGCTGTCCATAATTGAGCAGTTCCATACAAGCTTTTCACGTTCAGGTATAGCGAGTTCAATAAGATATTGAAAAGGCATTCTTGAGGATTCGTTTAGGAGACTCAGTTGGCTTCGAGCGTCAATCTATACTGAGGATGGTGGTCCTTCAAGATATCTTTTAAAATACTGCCTACGAAATACATCGCTTCCATCGAGAATATTTGGCGTTCATACAGGCTCTTGAGAAGAGAATGAATTTTAAAAAAAATTGAAATAAAAGCGATTAAGAAAGACCAGGGATGTAGAAAGGACATGGAGTCTTCTCAACAACGCATTGGTGATGCTACTGAAACCGTCTAGAGAAATGGTAAACTGAACAAAATGCTCTGTTATTGTGGGTTTTCGATCCAACCGTCGCACAGCTAACGATTCCAGGTCACCTTAGAAGAAAAACACGAAATCACACAGTAAAAGATGATGGAAAACCCAAGGATCTTAACCGAACAAAAAATAATTACATGAATCGGTCGAGAATTCTCGGTGGAGCAGCGTTTGAAAAGATTGGGCTAAGATTAATCTTAGCCCAGTATTCCGACCGATATATGTTATTATGAAAGACGTCTCTGTCAAGTACTCATTAAACTTGGTTAACCTTTTTTTCTCTATTTTCATGTTTGAAACCAGATTGAAGGTATTGTAGAGACGAAACCGGGTTCTTGCGGGTGTGCTCTGAATGTCGTAGATGTGGTGAGTATTAACCCTCTTACAGTAATTTAGTTTTAAAGTCACCTGTTTTTTTTTTCTTTTTTTCTACGACTCCTGGTTCTATTGTGCGTGCAGTTTGGCAATTCGTGATCAAATTAAATTAAAAGAAGGTCTAATTATATGCTGATAAAATCAGTAGAAAAGGTAAAAACAGTCGAATTTATGGATTTTAAAACTAAAATGCCATTTAAAAAAAAAGTATTAACCATAAACTGGAAGAGTAGCTAACGAACCGTGGGTAGGTAGGTGATGTATTTATTTTTATTAATATCGGGTTAGTGGGTGCCTTGCATTTGTTTCGGTTCTGTGGTACCTTTCTTCACTGATTTGGTGAAAAAAGTTGTGGCAAATTGTCTTACAGAATTAGGAAACGGAACTCTTTCTGAGGCTTCTACGAGTACATAGACAATGTGATTGCCTAGATATTTGAAGCACTTCAACTATAGAGACGAGTAGCACCCAGTTTTGACAGTATACAATAAACTTGGTCTAATGAACCAGTTATTTAAGTCAATCGCTATCTACTACAGAAATAATAAATCGTTTCGTGATAGCGCGAGCGTTTCGTCCACTAATTTGTCATATGCAAGTAAAATTTACCATTCTTGTTTTGTTTATGAGTAAGAAAGCTGTACTTCTCATTTAACTTAGCTAATTGTTTTCCGTTTTTGAAGATATTGGAGGAGGTCCAAAACTTCATCACTGCGAATCTGGGAACTGTGTGCCATTGTGAACCTGCGTGTCCTAAGGATGGTGAATGCAACCAAGGGTGTGTCAAGGAGTCCACCTACGAGTATGGGAAATGTAAACCAGGTTGTATTCCAGAGCATCATCATAGGAGAAAATGTAAATACTACTACGAAAGTAGCTCGGAAGAGGACGACTGTAGATGTCACGGCTAACCGCCAAATATAACTTTGTGCGTTGGAAAGTTATGCGATACGCTACCCCTTCTCCTCCCATCTATTTATCAGTGTTGTAAATGTTGAAAACACCGACGTTTTCATCCGTTTATTATCGAAGAATCAGTTGAAAGATCGTATGTTTTAACAATATTCCCTAATGCCAAGTGAAGGAAACAAAAAAAAACAATATTCCAATCATGGATTCCATCTTCCTCATCCCTTTCCGATTTACGCATAATGAACATATATTGGAATATTTACGCCATCCAGAGATTGAATCAAATAGCCTGCAACACATAAAAAACACAATGGAAGCTTCAAGAATAGCCAGGGGGCAGCAATTTTAGAACCTGGAAGAAGCTAAAAATCAATGCTCCTCAACCCAACCTAGTTTTTCTAAAAATTGCCGCTGTCATCTAATTTTACTGAAGGCCAATTCAGAGCATCGAATTTATATTTTGTGTGGTTTTTGCATCAAAGTATAAATAAGTCTTTATTAGGTGATTGCCATGTATACGTTACCAGTAGAAAACCAGTGCTCGGCAAGGATAAATCAAATTCCATCGAGGTTTCTCCAGTTGTCCTAATGTTCCATCGCCAACTGCCTGTTAGCAACCGCAATAACATGAGTTCGGGAAAGATAGCGCCGTTTATGAAGTGGAAGTATGTTTTGAAGGTTCTAACACGGCGGAACTCGCTGATCATTTTGGAAATTTGGGGAAATGTCATTGCCGAGTTTCAGAATCAATATTTCTCTCTTCGCAAAATCAAAAGTTAAATTCACATTTGATCATTTTCTGACATTTAAATTGTTTGATCACGATTAAATTTAGAAAGCAGGTGGGCCAGCTTGCTGATGGTTCTTTTCTCTACAGACTTCCCTTTCGCTAGTTTCTGAGATCAGCTCCTTCATACCCCCGCGCCCATCTCGATCCTGCAATACCTTGTACATTCGTGCATCACTGACCAACTACCACTACATATTCCCCTGAGCCGGTCCCAGCGTTTACTAAATCAGCTCAATGTTGACATTTGCCACGATAGCTTGAGATGCATGAGAGACTCGATATTACATAGATTCAATTCTATTTAATTTTTTTTGTTTATCACACATGTATATTTTTGGTTTTTATTTGTACATTGTCTCTCTGTCGAAATATTGTTTCTTTTTTAATATGTATTATTAAATTGGGCCTTTGGGCGGTGCAACATAATAAATAAATAAATAAGAACTGTTCAGCCATCAAATCATCCAAGATTAAACACCTTTTAGGAAAGTCTTCTAACAGGCTCAAACCCATCATTTTCTCCCGGTTTGGATGACATTTTCATTAGTGAGCAAACGTCATTTGCGCCTCATTTTCTCACTGTTTCTGCTGTCTTCAAGTGAAAAACAGCTTCCAAGTTGTCACTAAAATGGTTTAAATAATCCATTTCAAGTGGAAATTTCATTTTCACACATACATGTTGCCATAGCTTTAGAGCCGACAGGACGAAGACCAGGTGAATCTAATGATTAAAAACGGGTGTAAGGACAATTTTATGTCTCCGAATAACAAGCCTCTATCACATTGAGGTTAGGTAGGGAGTTCTGTCAGATACAGAATGGTTCGATCCCAGTAGATAATGATACTTTTTTTTATTTTATTTAACATTAATGCAGGTTTCAACACCAAAACTCAAAGACACTAGTTTTATCTGAATGGATCTGGAAACTGATGGAGGCTATATTTCAAATCAATGCGTACATGTTCAATTAACGAGTATGGAAATATATCATTCAATTCGTATTCGTCGATATAGTGAATCAATAAAATAAATAAAGGTGTTGTAGAATAAAATCATAGGGCGCTTCGGCCGAAGTTGACGTTTCGCGGGTAGTCAACAATATCACAAAATATGCTACTTTGCCACTACTTAGTTAGGTCAGTGAAGTCACTTTGATAGCTTTGATATGAAGTTAGTCGAGTTAACGAGGGTGTAAGAGCAAGCTAGAAAACGAAGGAGAGAACTGACTCGGGATTCTGTTAACCAAAAAACCGGAAAATTTGGTTTGGAGGGGAAGTGAAGAAAATTTAGGGTGGGGAATCGTGGGGAGCAGAGAGGGGGATAGTAGAAACCAATCAGGGACGGGGTTACAACGACCGCGGGGAAACCCCAGGGTGCTAGGGGGGAGAGTAGTTTGCCAGAAAACGGGTGGCTTGGGAAAAACCTACGGCACAAAGCAGCTTGGGGAATTTTGAGGGCTTTGAATACTTTCATATAAGAACGGGATTCATGACAATGAGGCAAAGGCGACAGGTACGGTCACCGTTACCTGCAGGCCTTGCATAGAAGTCAAATGTGGTTTTCAAGAGGTAATGACCCCAACACCGAAAAACTCTTCGTGATCCAAAAATATTTCAGATACATCTGAACACTACCTATTGGTTTATTATTCAATAATAAACCATAGTAAGAAAAAAAATTTCTAACCCCCCTGAAAATTTCATGGTTTACGTTTCAAAGGGTCTCAAATCTGCAATAAAAATTTTCCGTAACGCCAAGCAGATTTCCCAAACGGCTGGACCAAAACATCTGAAATTTTCAGGAAAAATCCATGTTGGTCCGACAACGCCCCAATTTTTTAGCCAGCTTTCTAACTCAAATTGAAGTGCCATTTAAGGGTTGTCAAAGTTTTGTAAAATCCCTAAAAACCTCAAAAAACATCAAGGCGGCCTAAATGTGGACTTGTTTTGTAGAACTTTCCATGAGGAATCGAATGAAGGTCTGTAGGTCAAACCCATTCCCGATTTATCATGATTAATGCGGCCAAGATTTTTTCGTTGGGATTCCACAGGAGGCTGCGCTGCTTATACAGTTCGATCAACTCGAGGCATTTTGCGTTATCCATGACAGTGTTTCTGGTTCTAAACTTTCGCGAGGGAACGGCGCGAGTTTCCCCCTGACGCGCGTCTATAAACCGACTGCCGACTCAACGGCGGCCTCCTCAGGGTGAGTGACCTCATAGAGAGGGGGAAGCGGAACGAGGCTGGTGCGCGAGTGGGTGCGCGTCGTTTCAGGGGCGGGAATTGATAATCGATGAAATCGAACTATCGATATATCGTCGTCGGTTATCGATATATCAGTCAGCATTTATCGATCATCGATAGTAACTTGACCATATATCGATAAGTCGAAGCTTTGCTTCAGAGCGATGTATAAAATGGCTGAGAATTGATGAAATATATTTCAAAGCCAAATATTATTAAAAACAATTTTTTTTTCAAACATCAAAACGCTGCAAATTCTTTCACTGGGGTTTATTATTCAATTGGCTTGCGTTCATGATTTTTTCTTCTAAGCTTTGGAGTGTCTTGTTTCACAGGTGATAGAGCGATTATTGAATTTCAGGAACATCAAGAGCACGTAGATCTGTTTCAATTAATACCTAAAATCATGATTTCGAAATTCAATAATCGCTCTATCACCTTTGAAAAACACTCCAAAGCATTAGAAGAAATTCAAATCTGAACGAGCCAATTGAATAATAAACCCCAGTGAAAGAATTTAGCGTTTTTTCCAACTAATATACATTACTCACCTATCGGAAGGACTGATTCAGGATACTTTTAGTTTTCTTGTCCACCAAACTAAACAGAACACTGACTTCGTCTAAATAATGGCTTTTGACCTACAGTAGGTTCACTCTACAGCACGAATAATAAAATGTACGAATAGTATTAAAACGAATGACACATTAACCTTATCCGATCCATTTCATATAAAAAACCGTGTAAGACATTGACGGGGATAGACAGTCAGGAGTCCTGAATTCTCTAATTGCACATATTTCCGGTAGATGTCAATTGCTTTCAACTCGTACATCGTGTTTTCGGGCGTTACGTCTCCAAAGCTGAAACTGGTGGATCTCGGCACCTTGCCGCCCCGCGATCGCCGCCGTTAATTCATTTGTTGAGCTCCGACAAAAAAATTTAAGTACTTTTCGATTTTTTTCAGCATTGTTATTGATAGATAATGAAGTAGTTCTGTGTTTTTGAGTAGGATATTAAAAAAGACCTGTAATTTAACTTATTATCCCATTGTGATTGAGTTTTGCCTACTCACTAATTTTTGTTTGTGTCATGTTTTATGCCCAACAATAGAATATAATTTCAATGTAACACCTTACATTGAAATTATATTTTGTTGTTGGGCATAAAACATGTCAAGTGAGGAACATGACATTACTTTTTTACCCACGTAACGTAACAAACCTCGATAATAAGACTGGAGGGATATTTTTTCTTGCCTACATTTTTTTATGTGTCAATGAATCTGAAGAAGGTACTAGTCTGCAATACTAGTTTTATAAAAACGTAAAATAACATGTAAATTCCTTCCTACGTAGTTTTTTTAGTTTTTAAAAACGTGAAATAAGTTTTTTGAAAAGTGATAAAAATTCCTTCCTACCTATTTTTTTGTTTTGAAAATTTAATAAATATTATAATATTTTAATGAAGTTTTTCTTCATAAACTCTAACCACAATCGTCCATGGTGTTAAAAGAGCGAAAACAACTTATTAATGTAGAAAGACAACTTGTTGTTGAGAAAAAATGTGAGGAACGGCATAGTGCCGCCACGCATGCCTGGCACTTTACGCGATCGGATGAAGGTTAAAATCGACGGATTGATGAGAAAAAACTACTGGTAGTTTTGGTTTTTTAAATCTGGTTGATTAACCTGGAGTTGTGCCATCGCATTCTTCCTTTAGCTGCTTCTGATTCCTGCTAGCCGTTATATATGAAACTCAATGTTTGTTTCTATCTTCTCAAAAACGGTGCACAGTGAGGTAAATTGCCAATCCAGGTGAAAAAAAAAATCAATTTTGCAATAGTTGAAACTAGTTATGATTCCGTGGTCGAAAATGGTTATCTGTCTCAACTCCACAAACACTCGAAGAAAACATCAAATCAGAGGTTACCCCTTCGAACCCATCATAGAATTTTTGAACAAGAGTTAGGCCATCTCCCGTGGAAGGAAAGCGAATAGAATTCGCATGTCTCCCCTGTAGAACGGTTCAGTAATTCATCCCCTTTTCATTATGGAACATCATGGTGAGTAGATTCAAACATAATTAAATAAAATGATTTATCCCAACAATGTCATGAGCTGAAAATACTAGCTTTAAATCATGCATTTTCTGTTGGGAGGAGAATGAAAGGAGGGTGGTGTTATAGTAAATCCACTCAAGCGCTTCTAATGCAGTTTACGTGACCAATTTTACTGATTCTTTTTCGGTCGATTAAAAACTTGTTTTGAAACATATTTCAGATCTTTCCAATTTTATTAACGAAGGGGGTGATACCCTATACATCTCTAGTGCTGTTCCTAAATAAAAATCTTTGAGAAAAACCGTTATGTATCTTTGCTTTGGGGATCCGCGAGTGTCTGAAAATGCCCAACACTTGATACATGAAGGATTTTGATTGTAGATGGTTTTAAATGTTGAACTGTGGGCCCTATATATCACGAAAAACTGTCAAAAAATGTGTGTGCTCTTTCACGAACAACCAAACCATTGCACGGGGAATGGAACTTCCGCAGCGTTCTTTGCACAGAAATCAATCCTTATTTGTTGGAAAGCCGACAATCCATGCATAAATTATGACCCACGTAATTTGCAATATGGAAGAAACTGAAATATACTGAGATATGTTGTTTAAAAAACTGTAAACACCATTTGAAAGAACCATCAGCGATTTAGCGAAGTTTATTTCTCATGTAGCAGGTTGACATCGTTTTTACGAAATGGAATCTAAGGAACCAGTAAGAGATCACATAGTCTGTAGACAACTTTCAAGGAGAAAATAAAATATGTTCTGAGAGGTAGTAGCAAGCACTGCTGAAGCAAAGTTCCATGTTTCTTGAATTTTAGCAGTTATCTGAAGCAAAAAGCATCTGGGGGGTTCCTCGGGACTTGGAGCAATTTTCAAGTAATTTTATCCTTGCACACGCGCCATGGCTATCACTCAACCAATCAGTATAGGGCATAAAACATTGTTCTGAGACATGTACCCTACTACTATTCCTTAGATCAGAAGATATCAGACCGCTATCATGAGGATTCGAGGATATAAGAATTTTCAGGTTTGCTCTTGCGCTCACATCACCATGCAATTCATGGAGGACCATTCAGGGCCTGATCCGCAAAAACCCTTGGGACCAAATTTTCTGGGTGACAAGTAATTGGCATAGACTCAGGCGGACAGAAAAAACGTCGCTCAGCTACCTATGAAACGCAATGTATGAAACTCGACACCAGATAATCTAGGATGATGTGGTTTAAATAATATGTTTTTTAATAGCGGGGTTATTACAAAGTTTTTAGTTGCACTTCGGTTGACACTGGTATATTTGATATAGTGATCAAATTTCAAAACTTCATCGGATACCATCGAATGTGCAATAAATGTCACATAAAATAAAAAGTATCTTTATTATGTTGCTCCCCGTCAAAAACCATTTGCTAAAACAACTCTTACATTACATTCGTATGAATAATTGGAACTCAATCAGTACCAGGAAATGTGTTCAGCATGAAGCTGTTATTGATCCTTTTTGTTGTGTACTCCACAACATCCAACCTTGCTACAGGCGAGGCTCATGGTGGACCACTCGTAGGAGGGTTTCGTGTACATTTTGATCTTCCAAAATTGGTAAGTTGTTGCCAATCAGTGAGTTTTTGGTGGTAATGAATGACGATTGTTTCGACCGTCTTACTATTGACGGCAAGACGTCGTAACGGGCAAACGAGTCCGTTAGAATGCCTTTTAATGTGACGTGAAGGACTGTGAACTAACGGTTTTTTGTTATTTTTTGACGTGAAGATTGTATAGAAGGGACTTTTTCAACAAAATGACAATCCCTATAAAGACTTTAAAAAACAACTACGCTTATAAGTTTGTTTATCCTATGTCAACTGAACATGTTTCTTTCAGAACAGAAAATTCGTGTTTTGGTGTGATCCATGATTGAGAGTGTCCGTTTCATAGAAGCTGTGAGCTGATTAAATGGTGTAGTTGCCCCTTCCATTTAGCTGAATGCGGTATTAATGCTCCGCCATGCTCAGAGGATGACCCAGACGCTTGACAACGTCTCATTCATCTCCCAAGGCGACGGATCTCACAAAGCATAGGGGCGATTATCAAACTGCGGGCAAATTCGTGTAAATGGAACGCTGTGCCGTTCAAAATCGTCTGACTTTCAACTTTTTCCCCTCATCTGCATACATTTATTGAGTACCTACTGCATTGACCAATATAAAACCCTCGGAAGCTAATATAATTTCCACGTTTTTTAGGGTTGAGAAACCCTGATTTGTCATTGTCATGACCTGTTCACTGTATCGGGGTTCCCAATTTCGAGTTTTTTTTCGAATATTCTACCTGAGATTTAAAATTATATGAAAATGTCCTCGTCTTTAGTTGTATCTGAAGAGCAGCTGTCAATTGTTTTTCAACCCCTGCTTCAAGCTTTCAATGACCGAACACTGTACTTTATTCAGGTCACTTTAGTCTAGGGTCATTGTCATGGCCCAAAAAAAAATGTGTTCTTGAAGGGAAAAAACGGGGATTTTTGAGGAAGTTCTTGATTTGGTGGTAGCAGTAACTCACAAGCTAGCGGACACACCTTTGATTCGCCCTAAACGGTAGGTGGTGTGTTTTATGATCGAGCAAGAACATCTGAAAACAGGTTAGTAAGTTTATTCAATGTCATTGTAATGGCCCTAGTTGCTCACCTATTATGTTTGATCCCAAAATTTTCTTTCAACCCACGTATTTTCTTGGAAAGCCGTATCACGTTACATTTTTAAAACCCACAAAAAGACCAGTAGTATTAGAAGAATCTCTGTTGAAAGTCGGAATCGCCATTGTCATGTAGGTGAAAACATTGCCACTGTTGTGACCGAAACCGCCACGCCATTGTTATGGCTTCTATAAAATTTTAATTTCGCGGTGAATTATGGGAAGTGATGAAAACATCCAAAAACCTAGCAGAAGAAACACTTAAATTTTTAAAATGTGAGGACCTAAAAATTGCCCGTAGTTTAAAAATCATCCACAGAGCAGCTCACATGGGTGATTCCCATTTTACGGGACAATCGAGGTTTTGATTCTGCTAAAAAATTTTGTTCTTCTAAATTTATGATTTTTTATTATACAATCTAGATGTTACTCTAATGGTATAGTGATGTACAAGCACGCATGATTTTCGTTTGTTTCCTCAAAATTCAGGTTTTAAAATTTTATAGGTTACGAGAATGGTATGTATCCATGACAATGAGCTTTGTCAACCAAATAACGATAAAATTACGTATTAACGATGTGTAGGTAAGGTTGAATGAGACAGATATCTGATTTCAGTTTTTCCTGACTTTGTGCTAGAACAAGTATCACATTTTAATATTGGTATTTATTTAGTATCAAATACCAAACTTGAAAAAAAAAATTGTTTCAAACAGCCATGACGGCTTTTGTGTAGCTACAACAATGAAGTTTAAAATTACCACGACAATGAGAAATCAACATTAACCTTCTACAATTAGGAGTCTAATGAACACTTATAGAAATTGAAACTTGCATTAAATAGAGTTTTTACATCTCTATCCCGAAATGAATGCTAAACAAATCAATAAGATTCGCGAGCCCATAACAATGAGAGGTATGAAACGTACATACCTGTTTTAGAAACGGCTAACTCCATTTTTCAGCCCCAACTGTATAGAAATGGCGAAAGCATGGTGTTTCCTCAAAGGGCAAGGTTACCAACGCTGAAAAAACTTTGAATTGCGAAAAAATGCCCTCATTTGAGAGAGCTACGATGATTTCCTTCAAACCCATGACAATGAGACAGAAGGTTTGGGACAAACTTTGAGCACTTGATTCGTACAGACTACCTAAAAGTTAGTCCCACTTGTAAGCGCACTAACACACAGTAACTAATTCTAAAAAAACATTAGTTAAAATATTTCCGGTTAAACGTACTTTGAGCGGATATATTTTCGGTTCAAGTTCAAATTCCGACTCACGGACAGACCGTGACAATGAGATTAGAGGTACATTTCGATCAATTACCGGCATGTACAATGAAGGGTAGCCGAACTTTATGACAGTGGTGAGTAGACCTAGTTACCACATAAAATCTACAAAAATAATTTTTGGAAAAAGTTGAACAGAAAATTATTTTTCAACGAAGGACAGCGATTGTCCCGTTAAATATTAATCACCCTGCATGTATGCAGCTTGCTCATGAAAGAATTGCGCTTTTCCTGTGAAAACTTTATGTGGATTTTGTGATTTTACCCCTACAAAGACATAGTCATATCAAAAAACCAGAGTATAAATATAAGAATTTATTAATGGTTCAAGCTTTTGATTTTGTAGTAATAAGATTTTCGGCAATTTGAGAAATGAGCAGCAACAAAACTCTCTACTACATATTATCCAGATCAAGATAGACATATTATGGTCCGAACGTCCGATTTAGAGGGACAACATTCATATAGCAAGAATTTAACGTTTCCCTGGTACTAGCTTGTAGTACATCACCCAGTTGTGGCTCTTCCCTGAAACTCTGGGAGTGCACTGAGATCTCTAGGGTCTATCGCAAAGAGGAAGAAAGGAATTATTTTTCGTACCAAACTACAAATTTCAACTAGTATATTTCTTGTTGTCCCATTCCATTTAAAATTGGATGAAAACATAAATGAACTAAACACAAATAATAAAGACGCCAATAACGTAGTTTGCCATTCGTTCTCTCGCCAATATGCCTCTTACATTGAACGCACGACGAATACAATACCGACAAGTTTACCACGACGAGTTTACCTCACAGACAAAAAGATGCACGAGGTTCATAAGAGGCGAATTGCGCTTGGACATTCGAGAACGTTTATGAACATAATTCGCAAAAGCTGTTTGGCACCTGTGGCAGTTCATACCGGTATCTTGCTTATTATCGTTTGAAATTGTTCGTGAATAATGCTCGTATGATGTACAGGTGACTCATAAATTACTTCTAAAATTGATACCCAGAGAGGTTAAATGAGTACTAAGCCGATAATAGACGCATTGGAAAATGACATTCCACGTGTAACAACCGGAGCATCCGCTGTAATTCTCGAAACCCGTCGAATTAGAAACAAAATTTGTGTGATATTTAATATGATCCAACTGTAGGAAATTTGGTTCAAGCAGGATTGTGGACATGAAAGAAAATTTCTTCGACCATTTACCTAATGCACTAAGAACAATTTTGGCGGAGTATTTCGTTATTTTATGACCAGTAATACAATAATTTTATGATGGACAATGAAGACATTTCTGTAGATCTATTACTAAGATGCAGAGGATATACTGAATCACTTAATTTGGCTAACGGTTTCCTGTATTTTTTTGTTTCAAAATCAGATTACAGGAATCATAAAGGGGAAAACAGGAGACTCCTGCGGTTGTGCTACACATAGAAAAAGCCCGGTGAGTATTAACCCTATAGCAGTTGTGGTGGATTAAAGTTCGTTTGTTCCTTCTCCTTACTGAACTGTATGAAAGCTGTAACATCTAACTACATCCATGAAAATTTCCGCATGTTCGTTTCCAATCAAAAATGTCTCGTCAAGCGGCCTTGAAGTTTTCCATTCACTTGAATTTTGACTTATTCAGCAAAATCGAGTGCTGTACTAGGAATATGGAAAAAACATCTAGCATTTTCTCAAAATGGCATAAAGCTACTAAAGACGTTGAATTTAAATTTTTTAAATCGACATTATTGCAAGAAAAAGTCATCAACTAGAAAATGACCATCCAAGGGTAGGGATATGTTTGATTTTATCTCATTAATCTTCAATAGGTGGTTATCTAATCCGTTCCGTCACACACGTGTTCCGAGTTCCATTGAAACACTTGAAAATCAATTATTTGGTGTGGGGGGGATCAGTTGAGAGACCCATGCAGCTAATTTTCTTCCTGAACCATAAATTTGAAATCTTTTCAAGGTATCGAGATTAATTAATGGTAGTGTTGGCGCTAGGCGCCCAATTTAGATTATTTTCCTTAGCCTACATCTAATAAACAAGGCCTGTGATGTGCATGGAATCTCTATTTAATACAGAAATAATAAAGCTTCTTGCATTACTTTGAAGCGTTTTGTACACTAATTTGATGTATAAAAGCAAAATTGACTATTCCTAGTTGATGTAGAGAGTGTCTCCCGTTAAATCCGTCGCTTCTTTCACTTTTAAGATTGTTTTTGTATTTTCAACGTTTTTTAACTAATAAGGCCTTACCCTTGATGAGAATAGTAAAAGGGCATTTGAGTACATCATTGGACAGAGCGTCATCCAGTCTGTCTTCTCAGCCTCTAATGAAAATTTTTAAAGGGAACTTGAAGGTAAACGAAAGCCTGAATGTTAATTTTAAATCAATGCGACGGATATAATGTGAGACGCCCTGTATGAGAAAGCAATACTACTTACTCAACTTGGCAAATTGTTTTCTGTTTTTGAAGATTTTGTTAGGAATGTGCGACTTCTTCAAAAAGAATATGAACACTATGTGCAATTGTGAACAAAGTTGCAAGCTTATCGACGGATGCAACCCTGGATGCGTAAAGGAGTTGGACAAAGATCAATGTAATCCAGGTTGTGTCAAAGATACTCCATTTCCTGAAGGGTGTACACGAGTCCGTAGGCCGAGGAGGCGGAGGCGGAGGCATTGTAGATGTCACGTCTAACGATCAAATCAGTAATGACTTGTAATGAAAGAAAACGTAACGAATGTGAATAAAAAACAATATTGTTGAACTAAGAATGGGCAGAAGGCATGCGTTTGAACCTTTTTTCTCATCCTCTCTTGGATTTCTGCACACTAAAGATGGAATGGAGCATGGCCTGCAACTTAATGAGAATGCATGCTTAAAGGCTTCAGGTGTACTTACCCTCTTGAGCAGCAGTTTCGAGAAACAGGAAGGGATATTTGCAGAATCCATAAACTCAAGGGCTTTTCAAAAAGAGAACATCACCTGTATGGTGGAAAAGATTCAAAATATCAGCTCAGGGGTTAATAGTTTATTTTTGAAGGATTATAACTAAAATACAAATCCTATTTTTTCTATGTTTAAGTAGGATGGAAAGGTCAACAGGACAGTCAATATTAGGTGGTAGGAGGGGTAATTGGCAAGTTCTGCTACCATACGTCGTGAAGGTTTCGTGAAACAGGGACATGAAAAAGAGCTCAACATTCTCAATAACCTAACCAAGTTTCAACTGAAATACACTTTGTCTTCTCATTCGATAAGAAGAAGAAGGTCAATTTAGATTTTCAATAAGAGTTGTACTGAAAATTGTGGCCTTTGAGATTATTGTTACTAATTGAACATCAGTTAAACATGCTAGTGGTTGAATATTTCAATGACCGTTTCACCACTGGGTATTGCTATTCAACGTGGTTGGATTAGAATCACTATTCGAACTGGAACTGGGCATAGAATTAAATTCATGAATAGAGTTAGTATGCAAGTATCAGAAAGATTTTCATATCGATTCAATTTGAATGCTACTGTACATGGTTTCAGACATCCACAATTGAAGATACATTTTGGTTTATTATTCAATAACAAACCATTGTAATCACTCTGGAAAAAAAATTCTAACTGAAAATTTCATGGTTTACGTTTCAAAGGGTGTAGAATCCGAATCTGCAATAAAAAATTTTCTGTCCGTCCGCCGCACGCACGATATCTCCGAAACGGCTGGAGCAAAGAATCTGAAATTTTCAGGAAAAATCCATCTTGGTCCGACGACGTCCCAATTCTTGAGCCAGCTCCCTCACTCAATTGAAAGTGCCCTTTAAGGGCTGTAAAAGTTTTGTAATATCCCTGAAAACCTCAAAACTAGTCGAATCGGCCTAATTATTTTCCTATTTGAAGAACATACCATGAGGAATCGAATGAGCCCTTCCCCAGGTCCGTAGGTCAAACCATTCCCGATTTATGGCCCAATTTATGGTGCCAACATTTGCGGGTTTTTTTTTTTTTTTTTTTGTTTATTGTTGTTTTTGTTTTGATCGTTGTGATGTGCGGTGATGTCCGGCCGATAGCGTCGAGTTGTAGTGAATGTGGATACTGGACTGATAGCCGATGTGAATACTTGTAGTGTAGTTAGTAGCCGATACACGGGTTGAAGCATTCTGATATGCATGAAACGCCGATAATATATAGGTAAATATTATTCAATATTATTACTGCGGTTTATTATTCAATATTATTACTGGGGTAAATAACTATTCTTTCACTGGGGTTTATTATTCAATTGGCTTGCGTTCATGATTTGAATCTTACTAAGCTTCGGAGTGTGCGTGTTTTACAGGTGATAGAGCGATTATTGAATTTCAGGAGATATCATAGACCACGTAAATCGGTTCTCATCCAAAACACCTATTTGGATCGATCAGTTGATGATATTTGTGTGCCCCCTCTACATCTGTCTACCTTTGGCTAAATCGTTTAAATTTGGATTTGGGGAAGTTTTAACGCAATACGAGTGCCAAAGGACTTGATAAATTATAGATGTTCTTATTGTGGGGGGGTATTGAGGTTCAATAAAAAAAAAAAAAACGCTGCAAATTCTTCCACTGGGGTTTATTATTCAATTGGCTTGCGTTCATGATTTGAATTTCTACTAAGCTTTGGAGTCTGCGTGGTTCACAGGATAGGGCGATTATTGAATTTCGGGAGGCACACAAATATGATCAACTGATCAATCCAAATAGGTATTTTGGTCGAGAACAGATTCACGTGCTCCATGTATATCTCCTGAAATTCAATAATCGCCCTATCCTGTGAAACACGCACACTCCAAAGCTTAGTAGAAATTCAAATCATGAACGCAAGCCAATTGAATAATAAACCCCAGTGAAAGAATTTGCAGCGTTTTTTCATCTAGAACTCTGACTCTTGGCGAAGTGAAATGTGAAATTGCACATTTGCTGTTCTCAATAGGTGGTTTGATCGCAATTGCTGCTAATTCGGTGATAACCAGAGTGATTATCCATCACATAGAATAAAATAGATTTGGCCTTCCCAGTACGCAATTCCAGACAAATGAACGGGAAGAATTTTGTAACGTCCATCAATGGTGCTCTGTGGTGCTTACGTTCCGAGAGATTGCTGCAACTAAACATTAAAATCACATCCAAATGTGATTGCAATTTGAGACTGATTTTATGGGGAAACCATCGTGGAATATCTAATTCTGTTATACATGAATCGAATACAAGAAAGAAAAACGTTGAAAAAGAAAGAATGGAAATTACGTAGACGATAGCAAGGCGCTGGTTTCTATAGGTTTCACAGTAGTAATCGGCCAGTAATAAATTACTTATATTGTTTTCTGCTACTTTCTGCCTCTAAAATAATGTAAGCACTTGGTGTGAATCGGTAAAACTCAAATTTGAACTAAAACGCAAGTTTTTCTTGCAAATTAGATCTGTCAGATCCCCACCACAAATATGACCATTACAAGAGCCGCGACTACTGAAGAGTTGAATAAAATTTGAGAGATTAAGCATGCCATTAAAGTCGAGATATTTATTAACATTATCTTTGAAAAGTGAAACAATAATCTATATATAGATATAGATAAGACCAGCAATAATTCGAGTTGGATTGGATCATAACCGTGAAAAATTATTCCCCACTCATAACAATAGGGATATGAATAATACGCTCGTATTTTGGGACTTTTACAGATACTTACAGGGGTAAATAATAAATCGTCATTCGAATCGACGAATACGGTTTCAAAAATGTATTTAAGACAGATAGTGAAAAAGTAAAAATTCTAAATTACATTAAGGGACGTGAGATAATTAATTTAAATAACACTTCAGTTTCTGCTGCAGCGTGGACAGATTTAAAGCAGGAGAGCGTGGGCTTGGAGAGGAGGAATGTGTGATCAGTTTCCCTTAACTAACCTGTCGAAACCTCTAGGGAGGTGTCTTCGATTTTGAGAAACAATTTTTCTTCCGAGTCTGCCAAGGTAGAAGAAGCATTGTTTTCACTTTTGGAATGTGAAAATTTTTTTTGTCTCCAAAATCGAAAATTCCACTCGCATTTTGCGTTTTAGACCTTTCTGGACTATTTTGGTTCCGTGTCTGTCTGTGTGTCTGTCTGTCAGTAAATCCTTGTTACGGGCAAAACTACACGAAGTTGTTGTCCGATTTTGATGAAATTTTTAGGGATTGTGCGGGTTGAGGTGTAGATAGTCCCCTATAGGTTTCATGACCCCTGAATCAATAGTAGCCTCTACGCATGCGCAAACGTGAAATCCTTGTTACGCGCATAACTCCGGGAGTTCTTGACCAATTTCGATGAAATTTTCAGGGATTGTTCGGTTTGATGTGTAGATGGTCCCCTATCAGTTTCATGACCCCCGGGTCAATAGTAGCCTCTGCGCGTGCGCAAGATATATACAGCCACTGTGCGGAGGGATGACGGCAGTTGGGTACTTTGCAACGACGCTGCAGTCAACCCAACATTATTTGATCCGTCATTGAACGATGTTTATATTTTATTTTTAGAAATGTCATAATAATTATTTATCACTTCAGTCATCTATACATTCAGCGTCAATTCAATTTTTATTATTAGGTATATTTTATAGTTTGTTCAATAGTTAAACATGGCTACTTTTATTTTCTCAAGTTATGCTCCTGCATGACAATAAATTTACCCTAATTCAATATTTACTTCTCCTAATTGAACGAAGTTCTTTGGTCAATAATAATTTTCAATGATCTATACAGTCATGTTATGGATACGAGGAAGCTATGTGCCCCACCCACCTGGCAGATGTTTTTTTGGTGTCACAGGATAGAAAGTCATACAGAATCTTTCTTTAAAACGAAAAAGTGAAATGCCGAATAAGGCTATTTGAATTAAAAAATTACGATCTAGACGAATTGAAGAATTTCCGATGATCACCTTACTAGTTTCCATGAAGATATTGTAGGAAAAAAAGGAGTAGACGATCACAGATGCAGTGGTTTAAATTCTAGTGCGGACGGATTCCTGCACTAAACCTTCAAGGGAATCGCTTGGTCGGCTATTCCTTTGTGATTTCGCTTTTTGCATTAAGAGGGATGTATGGTTTTGAAGCATGTGAATTCAAAATGAGGAACCCATACCGAACCCGCTACCAAAGTACATGGCAGATCCATTTTAAATTATTTTCGAGCGGATAATTACTGATAATTGAAAGACGTGGAGAAAAATTAAAGCTGTCCCATTTTCAACTCTTTTTTAGATTAGTTTTCATGTATATACGCAGAATTTCATCATCTTTCTAAAGCACTAACCAAATTTAAGTTTTGATTGTAAATGAAGTCAGCGTGAATGAATTACGAAAAACGTAAACATTGGAGTAATGCCGCCCATCGTATTGGGGCTGTTTTTCCTTTAAAAATCCTTTTATGTAAGGGAAATGCTCAGATATCGAAAATAGAATAAATTCTAGAGCCATTAGTCCAAGAAAAACATTTTTATGACGTTCTGTAATTAACTGTATGGTTCCAAAGTTAAGTGCACGGTATTACCCGTCGTTCCCCTATATTATACTGCCTAAGGAATTTCGACAAGAGATCCCTCGTATTATTTTCCACAGTCACTTTATTTTCTCTGTGCAACTGAAAGAATTTGCAGCGTTTTTTATGGTTATCAGAATGCTTCAACCCGTGTATCGGCAACAAAGCCTTTTAGGAGTTCACTCCAGTATCCACATTACTACATCACTACGTCACTAGGTGACTGTTATCAACACAAAAACAATAATAAACCAAAATAACGCAAATGTTGGCACCATAAATCTTTTATGACAAATTTTTATTGCAGATTCGGATCCACACCCTTTGAAACGTAAACCATGAAATTTTCAGGGGGGGGGGGGGGGGGGGGGGGGGGGGGGTTTAGAATTTTTTTTTCAAGAGCGATTACAATGGTTTATTGTTGAATAATAAACCAAAATGAACATTTGTAAAAGCCTTGCAATTGATTGATCTTCACTGTGAAGTATGTGAAAATATTTCTGATGACGTGGACCTCTACCCGCAGTTGTTATGGTGGGCGGAAGACGTCCCAGATACGGAAGAATAAATGTATGTTTTGTCACATCGGCGCCTACAGAAGGCAGTCGAGCCCTCGCTTCTTGCTTTACACGCAACCCTTCATTTCCGTCGATTCACCCTTGATTCAAGAGGTTTTTTTTTTTTTTTGCAGTTCTCGTTTTCCTAATGAAGCTGTAAACATCCCTAATGTAAAAAAAGTACAACTGAGGAGCTTATTTTTAAACAGGCACATACCCATTCCGACAAAATGTTCAGGAAGTGAAAAAAACGATTTGCAGATTAGTGGAGATGTTTTTCTGCAGTTTCTCATCGGAGTAATGTGTCAGAAGGCACAGATAAAGATGCCTCAGAATATGAATCGATTTTCTCCAAAACACGAGGCTGTATATCCATTTTCACTTTGGAAATGTGCCCTTTTGATCAAAACTCATGGATTTGTGCGTTTTTGGAAAAGAAAGAATTCATTCTCCATTCTGTAGGTTTTATTGAAAACTTTACCTGACCCCATATTTCCATTTGTCATGCCTGCCATCTATCGAGTCTCGTGTAAATATTCAACGTCAAGACGAAGGCGCAATGCTTCTTTTTGGATATGTGCCTTTTTGAAAATCCACGACTTATCGCCTGATGAAATTCGGAGGATATGTGCCATTTCGATTGCAAGGCACTGAAAAAAATGTAGGGGATGGATTTGTTACCTTTTGATGCAAACACATAACTTTAGCCCCGGAATTGACGTGGATGTGTTCTGTTTTGTTCGGAAATGATAGGGGGATCTGATTCAACTCATATCCAGAGATAGAAAATTGAGAAAAAAACGTTTTCTCCCAGATTTGGATATGTGCCTTTTTGAAAGTAAGCTCCTCAACTATAGAATGAATGCTTCGAATTACCCTTTGACAAATTTTTCCTCCTATAGGCACGTATTGACACTTGTCGCAATGTCTGACACTAAACGCCACAGCACGGTAACGCTGCAGGGAATCTATAGTTATTTACTTCGTGTATCACTCTTAGTAATCATGTAATTTACAATGTAAAGGAATGGATATAAAAATTTAATGGAAACAGTAGTGCCTGTTCCAGGATTGTCGTACATCTTCAATTTCTGTTAGATTGATATGAGATCAATAAGTCTAACTAGCCAAAAATGAAGTTGGATCGGGTAAATAGGCTGTGAGAAAATTTCTAATGATTTTACTACATCTGCAGAATTGAGTGTTGGTAAGTGAACAGTGAAACATTGATGAAAAACTTGACCTTCCCGATACATACAATCCACGGGAATTGCATCAAATTCGGACAAAACCGCACATATTACGGTTGTAACAAGGATTTGGCGGACACATGGAGAAATACCAGGTCAATATTCTTTACCCTAAGGAGTAATTGGTGATGCTGAACCTCAAGTCAATACTGTGTTGGCAAAAGTGTTCCAAAACTTTTTCATGCCTCATAAATCACTAAGACACCTTAATGTCTTTTCTTCGGAGTTCAATAAATGTTACATTAACTTGTTGATACATAACTAACATTTTTAAACAATCATAAACCTGAGTTAATGACCTTTTTATCAATTACAACTTACCATCATTCAAGTTTGTTGATTTCTAACAACGAACAAAGTTAGTATTATAATGTTCATCATTCAACGAGTTACACAACAGTAAATTAGTCTTTACGGACACAGTGACTCAGAATGAAGGAGTTGTTCTTGTTTTTGATTTTAAGCGCTGTAGTTACAGTGTTGACCGCTAAAAACAGAACTACAGGACAGCGATTTTTCGATCTTGTAAGTCCAGCAATACTTCTTATTTTGGTCAAACTCAAAAATGATTATTATATGTCTTACTTGAAGTATTGGCGTTTTTGCATTGCGGTTTTTGAAGCTGTAGCGATGCAACGATTGGATTAAATGTCTTGTGTAACCAATTCGATTTCGGAACTTACATCAGTGACTACGAGTAGTTGCATCGGACCAACTTTGTGTGATGCGGTAAAATTTCAAATTGAATCAAAAGCTATGAAAATATGTATGCGGATATTTTCTGGTTGTTTAATACTCTTAAATTTAGCAAAAAAAGTTACTATAAAGAAATCCATGCATCCCCCAAAACCGATAAAAATTAGAAAATCAATATGAGACTCCACGCTTTATTTTGTCAATAGAACAGCGATCTACACAGAATGGCTATTAATCGATGAATAGTAAACTTTTAACAATTTGCAATATTCAAGAAAATTCTTACACTGAATTACAATTGAGATACAATTTTCGTACCTTTGAACGCTCATCAACATATTTTTAGGAGGGGGAAATTCTTCTTTCACTTAATCAATAATTGGTACACTAAGTTGACGACAATGGCTTATGAGCCCAATGCCTATATGAGCCAATTGGGACGAAATCAGCACTTGTTAAAGGTGTGACGTTCTTAGCTTTGGGGGGAACACTATAAACAATATTATCACCATCATCTCGTACACAATACCATCACCATCTGGAAAGGCTCCGTCCAGAAAATGTTGTGTTACTCAATGCTGCTTTTCCAATTTTATGGAATTGATTGTTTGTAGATATATACAGCTAACTATTACACTGAACAATAACTGACTAAAGCTTAGGTAAATGGCCAGAATTCAGTACGCGGAATACAGTAAATGGAACCCTAGCGACAAAATGGTAAGAGATTGTAGCGACATACGATAAGAGAAAAGCGGAACTATTAGCTCCAGAGTGGAAATGAAACGGGTTGTTCGGCATGGGGCCCATAGAGTAATGTATTTTTTGAGGTAAGTCACATCTCTCGTACTTGTGTAGATTCATTTTACAATGAGTAAGGAAGCTATACTGCCCAGCCGTTTTGGCAGACACACCTACTTATCTGTTCCCTTGTTTTCATACCAGTTTGACTACTACGACGATTCAAGTGAGAGACATGAGCACCATCATCACCACGGAAAAAGGAACAAAGGATGTTCTGGGGGATGCAACAAACCGCCCAGGTTTGGAGGAAGATGCGGCCCAGGATGCGTCAAGGATTGCCCCATAGTCTCGGCCCAAACCACGTCGACAGGATGCTTGCGTACCACCGATTTCGACCGACTCTCTCGCAAATTTGAGAAAATGTTGGAAAAACAAATCATTCTCGAAGGGAAGATGTCCGATACTACTACCTCTTGTGAATCGGCGCACAGATTTATTGGATGATTTCAACCATGTTGAACCTACAATTACATGGAAGAAAGCCAGCATCACGTTTGTAGTAATTTTTTCATCCTACATTTGTATTAATCACCTATGACTTATGGGTTTTGACTTTCTACTGAGAGCAATTTTGGTTTTGCGTCTGCCTGCCATTTGTCCGAAATTCTTGTAACAAGCTTCATTGCTACACTCAACCAATTGACATTTTCATAATATGTGTGAGTTAGGCCCCGATAAATTCATCGATTTCAATTTTCCCAGGTTCTTGTGATTCGACCTTGCTAAAATTTGGAGGATAGGTATGGAGAGCCTATTTACAAGATTCTTAAAAATTTGAACGACATTTAATTGTGTTTGCTGTAAAACTTTGCGAGAAAGACCTGCAATACAATGTCGACTCGATTGAAGTCCCGTGCCATTTTTGCTCTTGGGTCGTGGTTACGAGCTTATATTCAGTAATATTACTCACCACATTTTATTTATCTATTGATTCATGGTACCAATACAAGAACGTTACGTGCAACCCCCAATTTGGCAGACGTTTTGAGGCTACTATCAATTATCCCTTGAATCATTTTGTAAATTTATCTATAATACGGGCAAAGAGCTATACAAAAGTTTATGTACATTCAACTCTACAACGTAGGTGAGGGCAATGAAGACGGGTGTAAATAATACAAAAAAATAGAATAGAAATAGTAATCATCCGCATTAAAGTAATACATGATTTGAAAAAATATACACAATTTATAAAAAAAATTAACGTTATTTAACATTCTACGCTGCACTAATTCAGGTGGCTCTGTAAAAATGTCCTGGTCCGTGAACTTCTCAATCACATGATTCAAGAACCGTGGACATCTGCACATTGGCATTGAGCAGATTGGCACGGTTCAGTAATTATTATAGAGAACAAACAACTACAGTCGGCCAATGTGTTTTGCCGAACTTTTATCTCTCGCGAATTATTAATTGTTTGAATATTTTCTTTGGGGTTTAATAAATGATATTCTGTCCTGTTGCAATAAAACCCTAGTTAACGACGTATTTATAGTAGTTAAAGTGAACATAATTCATGTTTGATACAGCAGTAAAAAATCAATTTCTCATTAGGATTTTCGTCATTCCACGATAACACTCGATTAGGAAACGTTTCGCCAGGAAAACTGGACTTTGGATGAAGTAGGTGTCAGTCGCCCTTTACTGATTCAGTAATTCGGAATGAAGAAGTCGTTCTTGTTTTTGATTTCATGCGCTTTCGTCAAAATCTTGGCTGCTCAAGACAGTACCACAGCTTCCATACAGCGATGTACGGTAAGTGATCAGCAACACTTCTTCAAATTCAAGACAAACACATCTAATTTTACGGCTTCAATCAATGTTTTTACATTGCGATTGTTTGAAGTTACCGCTTTAAACTATTTTTAGAAGGTATTCAACGGACCAAGTCACTCGCGACGAAGTTGTGGAAACCCATTTCAATAAAAACTGAGTAAGATATATCGTTGTTTATATTTCCGCGAAAATAATGAGTCACACAGGTATTCAATCTACTCGTTCAAATAGCTATATCAACTGCGGTCTATGATTACATTATCGGAACGAAGCCTCAATTTGATCAACATAAATTCGGCAATTATATTTGCAGAGCTAAAATTGAGGAACGAATAAAAGCAGAGCAACTATTTTGTGAGACGCTGTAATATTTAAAATTAAATTGAAGGCAAAGACAAAATCGGAAGTTGTATCAGATCCATTTGTTCATTGTAGAGCGTGAAGATATTTCCAGGAATTGTGATGATGATGATCCCCTTTAAAATCGATCTACTATTATCTCCCCTCGCTCTTCCTCAAATTCGAATTTATTGGGATTTATTTGGATTTATTTATTGAGGGAGTTATGACCACTTTAGTGACGTAAGGCTTTAACCATGGAAAAAATTTTTTAAGTGAAAAAAGTCGAACTTTCAGTTAAGTGAAAAAAAGCAACTCTAGGAGGCGTTTTTGCATAATTTATTTTCGAAGTTTGCTCCATCAAACGGTAGATACCCTGTATTGTTATAAATACAAAATAAATTTTGCCCTTTCGGACAATTTAATACTTTCCTGGATCTCATTCCGAATGCTACAAATGGGTAATCATGCAAATTTATGAAACATGAATACGTACTTTTCTTTCGTCCTAGAGCGTTTTAAATATTTATTTCAACCGCTTCGTTTTTACGATGATGATTTGATGGTTAGTAGATTTTGTATACGAATATGAATTTTTGGGTTAATATAATTTATTTTGAAAGCATCAACTCAGTGAGGTGTAGTGAAGCAGTAGGAATTGACAAAGTGCAAAACTTAGCCCCCATCCTGGGTCTAGACATGTAAAACGGGAAGACATCCTGCGGTTTGATTGGCAACTAGATGCACTGTAGCTTTTGCCCAGGTGAACAGCTTGTTTATTTTAAAAGTAAATTCAACAGGTTTCAAAGTCACGTTATACTTCACCACTCAATTGCAAAGTTAGAGGCGCTATTGTCGTCCATCTCCACCTTTCAGGTAAACGAGTATTTCGACAGGTTCCCTTAATTTTCTCTAAGGTCCGAAGTGGTTTTTTTAAATTCTGTGTTTGAACATAAATGTTATATTTCATTCAGTTAGGCCCTACGACGTTCTTGCCCCACCATTTTTTTTTTTTTTTCTTTTTTTTTCATGAAGGGGTATCTACTTATTAGAAAACTGGGTGATATCTTGAACTTTCCTTAATACACGGAATAAGGTTTTCAATTGATTATCTTTCACCCATCCCAGGACCATCAAATAATAGAACTGCAAATCATCGGCTTCCTACTGTTCCAAGAACTGAAGCTCTTATAGTTGAACTGTAGCTCTTATAGTTTTCCAAAACAATGAAGGTTCACCTATGTGAACTTGCAAAAGTATTGTACGGCATTCATCCATTCTCCCTAAGTAAAATATTTCACTTTTGCATTTCTAGCAAGTATTCATTTACCTCAAAACATTCATATGGATTTGAGATGCGCGTCGAAGTTCTTTTGCACTCATCAAAAAAGTTAATTGATGTTTTTTAACATCTTCATTTTTCACACTTCTTGTTCATTTTACTTGATGAGTAACAAAACTTAACTACTCAGCGACTTTTTGTCCGATCATGGAATTGCGAATCATAAAACAATCTTAGGATATTCAGGCAATATTCCTTTGCTACCCCATCACGACTAGAAAGCTAGGTTTTTATGGGGCGGTTACAAACATACCCCATTTTGTAGATGCAAATGTGGTAGGAGGACTTGGAAATCATTTCCATTCATAAAACTTATATTTTCTATTATTTCGAGAAAAAAAAACTATTATATGTTTGAAAACGGAAGATTTGGCCATAACCGGAACAATGATCACCACTAATCTAGCTTCTTTTGATTGATTTTGTCAGGGATTTGTTAAACTTGAACTTTGCAAACCAAACCGTGCACTTGCCTCACTTTATTTCATTCTTTATTTAGCACTTTGTAAGGTCTCATTGCATTAGTTTGTGATTTTGTTACGGTCATTGACCAGGATCATTGAGTTGTGATGAATCAGCAAGACCATCTTTTCCGGTCTCCATCCGTTTGGAAAATTTATCTACGTGGAAAGTTCAGTTGAGTCCGAGTTCCCACCGCGAATGTTTACATTCATTTTTGATCTCCGCAACTTGATGAATCATAATATAAAGGGGTGGTTTATGTGCATTTATTAAACTTATTTTGTAACAAATGGAACCCACCTTAAAATTATATCGTAAACATTGCTTCATTGCATCAGTTTTGTTTTACGTTGCCAAAAACAATGTATGTTGACGGGGTATGTTTTAATATTTGTACTCGTTTCGAATGTGTTCAAACCAGTTCAGCAATCGCCACGCAGGACGGAGGGGTGGATGTTCAGGAGGCGGCGGGCCGCCTCCCGATGATGGAGGTTGCGGTCCAGGGTGCTTCAAGCTGGACCAGTGCCCTTCGAACCAAGACTCTCCATCAGACTGCATCAGCGACGCCGAAATCGCCAGATTGCTCGATCAAGCGGACCGTTTGTGGGAAAATCAAATCAGATTAGAAACGAAAATGTCGACCTTGTCGACCTGTTGCAGCCAACAATTCAGATGCCCTGTTTTACCAACGTACAAGCGACCAGTCACGACTCCGGGCCCTCCACCGTGCCGGACCTGCACAAAAATCAATCGTGGTTGATCAATTATATTCATTTATCTCTCTAACTGAACAAAAACCTAATCCCAAACAACACCAAAAATGTACCAAACGACAATACTATGCTATAGATGACCATTCTACGGTAGAAACCTAATGTTCAACAATCCAGAGGCCAATTCCAGAGGTCATTTCCAACAAACGATGCCTCGTAGACTTTTTCCATTAGAGGCACCTCTGAACTGGGTTTCTGAGTTTTTCTATTTCTAAGATTTTCTTCGTATTCCCAACCTTTCGTCACTAAAGTGGCCATAATTCTCTCAAAGTCTATTTCAAGTACTCCATTAGACAGATCGTTGAATTTCCTATCTCCCTAGGGCAATGTCAAGAAATGTCAACGCAACTTAGAGGGAGGCAAACTAGTCCCAAGACCAAATTTAAAGATTTTATGAAAAAACTCTTCCTTCCCTGTTTTTTCTGGCTCATAAGAAACAGCTTTTGGAACTCCAATTTCGAAGAAAAACTTCCCCAGAATAGAAGAAGAAAATTCGGATGCAGAAAAACGTGGGTTTTTGAAGAAAAATCGATCGTTTTTCTCCCAAAATCGTCTTGCTACAGAAAAAAATGAATCGAATTTTATGCACAATTTTTTGCTGAATCAAATGGTGACCAGCTCGGGTTTTTTTCATTTAAAAAGTAAAGGATTTTCAGACCCCTTCTTCTGGTCTAAATGCAAAGAATTGTATCTTACTAATTATAGTGGTCAGCATAATTTTTTCAGTTTGAAATCTCTTTTTTGTTGAATGAGATCTCACCATTCGTGACCTCAAAGCTATAACGCGAAAAAAAAACATATTTCCTGCTATCAAACGAATTTTCTTGTAACAAGTAGGTTTTGGGCGAAAAACGTCGGTTTCGCAATATAAAACCACGTTTTTTCGCATTCAAACGGAATTTTCGTCAAACAATTACAAAAAACCTTTTCCGATGACACCTTTGGAAAACTGAAATTCAAGGAAAGTTTTTCCAGGGGAGCGGAAGTTACAAAACCTGTATATTATGAGCGATAAAAACATGAAATGATTCATGAATTAATAAATAAATGTATAACATTCAATTTTCTGACCAATTTTTACTTTCTACGGCATGTTGAACTTTTCTTCTAAACGTGTTTTCCAAGTTGGTCTCAAAAATGTTAAAGAGAACTTTAGGGGAATTATGACCATTTCATTGGCGTAAGGTGGTAAACAAGAAAACAAACTTTAACCTAAATTAAGTCAGAAACTAACATTTAATGAAAAAACTCTCTGGGGTATTTTCTGTTGGCAATTACCTCTAAAATCGATTCCTGAATTTTGGGTCGTTAGCTTTGTTACACTTTGTATGGATTTCACTATATATTTTCAGTTTATTTAATATGTACTATTTTAATCACCTTCTAATCCCACGCTGCACACTCAAATATTTCCGAAATCGGGTAAAATTAGGACTGAAACCCAAAATTACGTTTCACTGCCAAAATTTTGTTTCATAAATTTCATAATTTCAAATATGGTTCTTCACAGTCTACCGGAATTTTTGATGCTCTTTGTAAAACTACAGCTGTTTCATAAAACTAGTAAGTATTGTCTAGCACACAAAATGACGAATCGTGTGCAGATTTTACTCCTCTCTCATCAATCTTTTGGGTGATGACGCTGAGATTTATAAAAGAACGAATTGGTAGGATATGAGTTCATTACTTGAACAAATTGCATGCATTAGTAGGACATCTTGGAATCTGTTTGTCGTTGGAAATATTTAGGGTAAGGACAACCTGTGATCTGCCCGAGTGTTCAACTTTAGAATGATTTAAATCGAATTTCAACTATTTCTAAATTTGCAATCCAACAATAATTCAATACTTCAATTTAACATCAATTTTCCACCAACTTCAGAAATTTATACGAATATTAACAATAACAAATTTCTATTCAGAGTGTCAAAAACTACTATTTCGACAATAATAATGCCAATGCCATCATCGACTTACTCAATGATTATGTACGAATTCTCTCGTTTATCTTTGTTGGGGGACTATTGATCTCTGGGATACCACAAATTTGTTTAATGTTGATTTATTTCGATCAATAAAATACATTGCCTCGAATCTATGGTGCGGACCTTTTCTCTCCGCCTCTACATGTGTCGAATCTGATTCGAGGTTTGTAGATCAAAGCGATGCTCCCAAAACCCACACCTTCCCCCTTATCACGCGTCATCCTCGCGAGTCAAAACTCGTAGTTTAGAAAGGCCTTGACAGGCCCGCGTCTTGATGCACGCCTCAAGCTTCGCGAGGCACATTCGCTGAGTCTAATCCCGTCTTAACAATGATCCTGCAAAAACCTTGTTATGTTGCTGAAAGCTGAAAATTATAACACAGATTTACTACACCTGTATCATCACTAGAGGGGCATTAAACGGATTTTTTACAAAGCTTGAGATAAGTAGAACCTACTTTTTACATACGATAATTTAGGAACCGAAATATTAAATGTACAAATTTGGCAGCTCAATATCTTTTACTTGGTTACTGGGAAAATTCAGTACTTCTGTACTGGGTAGCTCTTCCTTGTGAATCGTTGGCCACAACTAAAGGGCCAGCGAACTGCTTCTTCACGAAGTTTAAAAGAAATGGAACCTTATTTCCACTTAGGATACTGAAGAAATAAAAAACAGCAAATGTACAGATTTTGTAAATCAATATTGTGAACTTGCTTATTATGTTTGTTAAGGATGAGATACTCAGCTTTGCACAGGGGTAATCTCTTCAAGGAATCATCCCAAAAATCATCCAAACCTGCAAACTTGGATGTATTTTTATTTTATGAGGAAATGTTTATGAACGTAAGATGAAAGCTGGTTCTTCTCAGGAACACTGGATTTTATAAGGCTTAGCCCCACCTCAGCTCTCACATTCCTTCCTTTCAGAAATATTCTCAAGACAAGACGGAAAAAATTACTTATTTATTTAGCAACTGAGAGGAAGGGAAGTGAGTTCAGCCATTTCCGGATTGCTTAAATTCAAGTCTCATAGAGTGATGGAATCCTCAAGAGCTATCTGTGAAGAAATGTCTACATCCGTTGCAGTGATAAATGGCAGCACAAATATGTTAAGCAAGCAAGTTGTATATCTTGAAATTAAGCTTTATCTGTTGTAACAAGGTACAATCTTTGTTATTATCGAACGCCAAAAGGAATTGCTATTCCGAACTTTACAGTTTCCTGAAAGTCGGGCTCACAAGGCCGGCACCTAGACCTTTGCCTAGTTTGGAACTGCGCTCATAAAACCAACGGACTAGAAAATTGACTGTTTTACGGGCGTTAACCAGTCTCCTAGGTGTGTTGCAACCCTCCGCGCTCATTATGAATGCAGGTTTTCAAGAGCGATGAACAGACAGAACCCCATCTGACGGTAATTTTGGAGAATTAGAAGAAGAATCTGAAATAACTTCATGTTTCAGCAGCACACATGTACCACACATCTATGTAATAAATGTTTGGTTCCAAGCCTACCAAGTTATTAGAATAATTCTTTTTGAAAGTTTGAAAAGGAAATATCTAGGAACCCACACTTTGGCCCTATTAAACAACAACGACTCCACTAATGACAAGAAAAGCATAATAAGTAGTTATCATACACATAAACTGACGTATATGTATACTCGATTAAGTTCATGAAAAAAGTTGTAACATGAAGTAAAAATATGGTACTTGATAGGTATTTAGAGTAAATTATGACTTGAAACGCTGCAAATTCTTTCACTGGGGTTTATTATTCAATTGGCTTGCGTTCATGATTTGAATTTCTACTAAGCTTTGGAGTGTGCGTGTTTCACAGGTGATAGAGCGATTATTGAATTTCAGGAGATATGCATAGAGCACGTAAATCTGTTCTCAACCAAAATACCTATTTCGATTGTTCAGTTGATCATATTTGCGTGCCTCCTGAAATTCAATAATCACTCTATCACCTGTGAAACACGCACACTCCAAAGCTTAGTAGAAATTCAAATCATGAACGCAAGCCGATTGAATAATAAACCCCAGTGAAAGAATTTGCAGCGTTTCATGCGTATCAGGATGCTTCAACACGTATATCGGCTACAAAACCTTTTAGGAGTTCACTCCAGTATCCACATTACTACATCACTACGTTACTGATATCAAAACTAAAACAATAATAAACCAAAATAACGCAAATGTTGGCAGCATAAATCGGGCCACACATCGTGAATGGTTTGAGCTACGGACCTGGGGAAGAGCTCATTCGATTCCTCGTGGAATGTTCTTAAAAAAAAGTCCAATTTTAGGCCGCCTTGACTTTTTTTGAGGTTTTTAGAGATTTTGCAAAACTTTGACAACCCTTAAAGGGCACTTCAAATTAAGTGAGAGTGCTGGCTAAAGAATTGGGGCGTCGGACCAATATTGATTTTTCTTGAAATTTTCAGATCTTTTGCTCCAGCCGTTTGGGAGTGCGTACGGCGTGCGTACGGCGTACGACGTACGGCGGACGGACGGAAAAATGTTTATTGCAGATTCGGATTGTACACCCTTTGAAACGTAAACCATGAAATTTTCAGGGGGGTTAGAATTTTTTTTCAAGAGCAATTACAATGGTTAATTATTGAATAATAAACCAATATTATGAGGTGACGAACTTCATTTTGGAGTGAAAAACGTGATGCATCTTGCTGTAAGGCAAAAAACTGTACCTACTCATTTAGTGAAATCCACACACTCTGGTGAATGCCCATAACGTTTTTAAGCCGTTTACTATGCTTAAATGGTACCCAAACGGCTGTCAGATGAGGTTATTTACAGCGTTTAATCTGTAAAAACCGAACATCAAGTTTTTGCTCTCCACATTTCAGTCCTGGCCATTCGAAACCTCCTCCATTTTCACTTTTTACAAATGAGTTGACCGTTTGATGTTTATCGCGCTGTGCCCAGAAATAAAAGAAGAAAAGGAACCGCCGAAGAGAAAAATAAAATGGCGAAAGTGGTTCAAGCCTATAACTGGTTTTATAACACAAAACATCCGGTGTGAGGCCACATAAAACATTCTCAGTATGCGAACATATCACTTGAATATATTATCGTATCATTTATATAATTAATTATAATCATGTCGTTCTTACGTGGTAGGCATATTACCAATACCTATGTAACAACGATTCAAATAATAAAATCTATTTCATTTTATTAGAAGATGAAACATGAAGAATGCAGGTAACTTATTTATTATTTGACTGCTTATACCAGGAGGAAAAACCACGACTTTTTGGACTATATGTAAAAATAGTTATTATTGTAATAATTAACAACTTAAAAGGCATAGTCTGAGCTACTGAATGCGGACGCGTTCATAATGTATGCACAAAAAACAGGTGGTAGCTAACCCCTATTGCCTCTAAATTTGAGTTCAGGAGAAATTTTCAACTTTTATAGACAGAGTTGAAAAACGTACCATTCTTATCATCATTATGGTAGACATATTAGAATAGGGGAACTGAATCAGTAAAATATGAATCTATGGAGAATCAATAACCACCGCATCCGTTGTTGCACAAATCCCTCTGGGATATGCACGTTGTCTTTTATTATGAATATTTTGCAACCCAGGCCAGCCTCTTCATTCCAACTTAAATTTTAACTAGGTAAGATTTTGACACTTTCAACCACCTATTTCTAGGCATACAGGGTGCCCCCCCGCCCCCCTCCAAAAATCTTCCAAATGGGAGTAAACCAAATAAAACAAAAATTTTTTTATCTTTAGGTGTATTTTTAGAAAGGATTTCAAATATATTATTTACGCACCCCCCCCCCCCCCCCCCTGAAACTTTCATGGTTTACGTTTCAAAGGGTGTCGAATCCGAATCTGCAATAAAAATTTTTCCGTCCGTCCGCCGTACGCCATACGCACGATTTCTCCCAAACGGCTGGAGCAAAAGATCTGAAATTTTCAGGAAAAATCCATCTTGGTCCGACGACGCCCCAATTCTTGAGCCAGCTCTCTCATTCAATTTAAAGTGCCCTTTAAGGGCTGTCAAAGTTTTGTAAAATCCCTAAAAACCTCAAAACAATTCGAAGCGGCCTAAATTTTTCTCTATTTGAAGAACATACCATGAGGAATCGAATGAGCCCTTCCCCACGTCCGTTGGTCAAACCATTCTCGATGTATGGCCCGATTTATGGTGCCAACATTTGCGTTTTTTTGGTTTATTATTGTTTGTTTGTAACCTAGTGATGCCGATAGCGTCGAGTTGTAGTGAATGTGGATACTGGAGTGATAGCCGATGTGGATACTTGTAGTTTATAGCCGATACACGGGTTGAAGCATTCTGATATGCATGAAAGCGCTGATAATATATAGGTAAATATTATTCAATATTATTACTGGGGTAAATAAGTATTCTTTCACTGGGGTTTATTATTCAATTGGCTTGCGTTCATGATTTGAATCTTATTAAGCTTCGGAGTGTGCGTGTTTTACAGGTGATAGAGCGATTATTGAATTTCAGGAGATGTGCATAGACCACGTAAATCGGTTCTCATCCGAAACACCTATTTTGATTGATCAGTTGATGATATTTGTGTGCCTCCTCTACATCTATCTACCTCTGGCTACATCGTTTAAATTTGGATTTGGGGAAGTTTTAACGCAATACGAGTGCTAAAGGACTTGATAAATTATAGATGTCTTTATTGTGGGGGGGTATTGAGGTTCAATAAAAAAACGCTGCAAATTCTTTTACTGGGGTTTATTATTCAATTGGCTTGCGTTCATAATTTGAATTTCTACTAAGCTTTGGAGTGTGCGCGTTTCACAGAATAGAGCGATTATTGAATTTCAGGAGGCAACAAATATGATCAACTGATCAATCCAAATAGGTATTTTGGTTGAGAACAGATTTACGTGCTCTACGCATATCTCCTGAAATTCAATAATCGCTCTATCACCTGCGAAACACGCACACTCCGAAGCTTATTAGAAATTCAAATTATGAACGCAAGCCAATTGAATAATAAACCCCAGTGAAAGAATTTGCAGCGTTTTTATTGCAGATTCTGATTCTACCTAAAAATTTTATCCCTCAATCAATTTTTTTTATTGCGCTGTTCAGTGTTCCCTCTTTTATTTTTTGTTTTGTTTTCAGATTTTTACGGGGATTAATTTTTGAGGCCTGGTTGAAAATGTAAAAATAGGAGATTGATACCTTATTCAGTGAAGTAAAAAATCATCTTAATCTGCGAGTTGAAAGTCGGCATAAATGATGATTTTTCACGCAGAATAAACAAATTTCGGTCATTATTCCGCAAACATTGAGCCAAATCAAAAACCGGATGGCATCATGTGAATCAGCGTCTAAAAACAAATGGAAATTCTGGTGACACACTCTTGAGTTCACCACTATCCACTAAAATTGCATTCACCATATGGAATAAAAAATAAGAAAAAACCACCATTCAAACCACCATTTAAAATATTAAAATTAGTGTCACTTGGGCATGGTTGCGCAGTTGCGCGTGGTGCGCAAATATGATATTTGAGATCCTTGCAAAAAAATATGAAGATAAAAAAACACAGTTATTTGTTTACTCCTATTTAGAGGATTTTAGGAGGGGGGACTAACTCGTGGGACACCCTGTATATTATTTTCCAATGGTTTTCCTGAAGGTTGATTTCTGCGTATCCGATTTCATGACTTTGAATTTGATATGGGATTCAGGTTAGCATCAACTGAGTACCGGTGGTTTGTATTGGAAAGCTGAACTTCATTACCCACTCTCAAATTTCAAACTCTAAAATGATATAGCCGACGAGAAAGTCGGAACGAGATATAGGAAGAGCCAATAATGACTCACAACCTCGCCGGAACCCGAATCACCAATCGACTGGAAGTCAGATAGCGACCCGCCAATCCGCCCCTAATTCGGAAGTGTTACCCCAATGACTCTTTTCTACGTTGAGCATTACCAGCGCCTCTCCAACTCAACAAGGAATTAAAAGTACAAACGCCACGATGATTTGGATCCGATTGCAAAACTGTTTGTTTGAGCTCGAGCGAAATGAAGGGAGGATGTTGATTACAAGGCATTACGCACTCCGGGGGTTTTCTATATATACATGAGTGCACACAGGACCGTGCGTGTCACTAGTAACATCATGCTTGCTCAGGTAAGATGAATAACCTCTACCTCTAATAGTGAGTTATGGTGTGTTGTGCAGTAAATTGAAACATATTGGTTACCAAAGCATGCATCAGCGGGGCGACCGTGTCTCCCGTTTTTATATTATCACACTTACAAACATAATACACCACGCACTTATAAATATTTTCAAAAGCTAAACCAATTTTTCTATCAATACATAGCTTATACAGCCGCATCTAGTACAATTTATCATTGATTAATAAATATGCACATATACATTATCATGTCTGTTAATAACACAGCCCAACAAAAAAAAAAAAAAAAAATAAGATCCGTAAAGTAGACTAGGGTATTCCTATGTATGCTGAATTCGAATCCAAGGTCCAAAAAATCCCCTGACCCCCAAAATTTTGAGCTATGGACAAAAAACTGCCCTTAAATTGGTGTCAGAACCTTCTTTTTGAGTCTTGAGATTGGGATGAACTACGACATGTTTTAAAGTGAATTCCCACGTTTTTTTTTTTTTTTTTTTTCAAACTTCAGAAAAGAAGAGTACTTGGGAACACTACCTCACCAACAACTACCCTCCGCCACCCCCTCCTAGGGGTTGAAATTAGAGTTCTCACGCCATGTCGTGTGAAGTATGGATTTCTATGTTTTTGGGGTTCCTGAAATCGAATTTGAACTTCCAACAGTCCGTAGACACCTCTTCTTCCCTTAATCACCCCCTCCTAGGGGTTGAAATTTGATTTTTCGCGCCAAGTCGAATGAAGTTCGCTGAAATTGAATATGATTTTTGAAAAGGAACTTTCGGAAGGGATTTTTGAATATAATTATTTCGGATTTTATTCTCTTAATATCTCTGTGATATTTGAAAGAAGTAATGGTCATTGGAGAAGACCCCAACAAAGTTTGAAAGCCTTTTCAGAAATCGTATTCAATTTCAGCGAACCTGGGAACACATAAATCCTTATTTCATTCGACTAGGTGCAAAAAATCAAATTTCTACTCCTAGGAGGGGGTGATTAAGGGAAGAAGAAGTGTCTACGGGCTGTTGGAAGTTCATATTCGATTCCAAAACCCCAAAAACATAGAAATCCATAGTTCACTCGACTTGGCGTGAGAACTCTAATTTCAACTCTAGGAGGGGGTGGCACGGTGTGATTGAGGGGGAGGTAGTTTCCCCAAGTACTCTCCTTGTCTGAATTTTTGAAAAAATGTAGAAATTCACTTTAAAAGATGTCGTAGTTCATCCCAATCTCATGACTCAAAAAGAAGGATCTGACACCAATTTAAGGGTTTTTTGCCATAGCTCACAATTTTGGTAGTCAGGGGATTTTTTAGACCTTGGAATCGAATTCAGCATCGAAAAATAAATAGGAGTACCCTAGTCTACTTTACGGATCTTGAATTTTTTTTTTTTTTGTACGGCTGTGTAATAAACTCTTATAGGAAATAGAGTAAGTACTGCATTCACTACTTGATTCTACAGTCCAAAATGAATTTCACCACCAGACGAAAACTTCAATTAACTCATTCAATAGTATGAGCTTTAGGTTGAACTTGCGAGTTCTTCGATTTTCTCAAAATGAAGCATAGTAAGGTCTCTAAAGAATGGACACACCATTATCAGATGCTCGGCTTCCTCATCTAATAAGCAGAGGTCGCAGCTCTCTGAATCGATTGCCCTAATACGATAAAGATAACTCTAAGTCGTGCAATGGCCAATCTCGAGCCTCGAAATGATCAAGAACAAAGTTTTTGGATGTGTAGGCATTAGTAAACAAATTTTAGGAAACATCCTTTTTTATTCAAAGCCAGTGAAATGGAAGTTGTTCTAGTTGTTTATCCGTTTAATCTCCATCCATCTGTTCAGATCTGAAGCAGGGAGCTCATAAACCAAATCTTTAATCAATAAAAGACATAAATAAATAAAAATCGGCTGAGAATCCCAGTCTGCATAAGTAACGATTGAACTGATCGACCATTCCCACTCCGTAGCCAGGAAATTCAAACTTCTGAAGTTTATTGCACAAGACAGGTTTGATAGACAAAATTTGGGGGAAAAAAAGAAAAAAAACGGATTCGATTAGTAAAGATATAGGTAACGATTTATCATACTACTTCTTGCTAAATTAAATTTGAATGAATTTGATTTGATTTTTGGATCTGAATATATTGAATTAACTTGCTACCCAGAAACCTCAAACTTCATTGGTTTTGGGATACCATTTAGTGTTCTTAGGTCAATTACAGTGGTTTCACTATCAGAAATAACAAACCAAAATTGAGGTTAATCGAGGAAAGGGGCCTCACCTTTCAACCAAGGTCCATCTATTCGTCCTCATACATCAAAGAAACCAAATTCCATTAGTTTTGGATACAATTTTGGATTCTTGGGTCGATTACTAAGTTTCACCATTTACAATAACAAACCGAAATTGGAGTCACACGAGGAATGTATTTCTCTGGGTCCTGATCTGTCCATTCGTTCTGGTGTTTCCAAACATACAAACTTCATTTTTTATGTAACTTTTACAGTCCTTGGTCGATTATGAAAAATTCACTGTCGGAAATAAAAAACCGTAATTGTTGTCACTAGAAGAAAGTAGAACTCGAAGCCCTCGTGAATAGAAACAAACAAACTTCTCTAGTTTTGAAGTGAAATATTGTATTCTTGGGTCAATTACAAATGTTTACTGTCTGAAACAACATACAAAATTGGGGTCACTCCTTTGGACCCAGGTCCATCCATTCGTCCAGGTGATTCTAAACAGGCAAACTTAATTATTTTGGGAATAGCATTTAACAGTCTTTGATCAATTACAAAGTTTCAGTATTAGCAATAATAAACTGAAATTGGGACCTTCGCGGAAACCACACTCTGTAACCTTAGTGTGTCCATTCGCTCTCGTGAATCAAAACCGCCCAACTTCATTAATTTCGGAACGCTCAGCTCCCGAGGGTCGCAAACTCGATTGAACGGTTTCGCAACACTCGAGGAACCGGCGGAACGGACGGAAAACATTTAGTGGCCGACAAGAGTCAGTACGTGACGTGTGAGAGTTCACCGATGTCGGCAGGAGATGAATAGGCGACTGGAAGGGGTTAGCAAGGGTGAGGGGGGTGAGGGTTAGTCCTCAGGGAAACGGCAACCGAATAAATGGTCAGGTCTCAAGTGAGATGTGACACTTTTTCCTTTTTTTTTTTATTCTGCCAACTTTCCCGTCTTCCAACAACGTGCGGGAATGAGAGTGTGTGAGAACATAAGAACACAGCTGGAGTGCCTATTCCTGAAACGAAAGAGGACTCATAAGAGACTAGTTCGATTTAACAATGAAATCAAGATAAGTTCAAATGTAGTTTCAAATACACCTTATCCTATTATTGTAAATTACATCGGTAAGGGTTTTTGTAATACGAAATTCTTAACACAAGTTCAACTTTATTTCTTATTTCTCTTCTCTAGCAACATCATTACAAACGAACACAATACATCACCTGAAACACTGAAACATTGATCGATGAAGATTCACACTTCACAACTCTCCCCTGAAATCCACTCAAACTGAAATTCTAAGTCTCCCCACGCCGTTGAACCATCAAAAGGCCAAGGATGAGCCGGTGAATGTTCCGGAGAGGGCCTGTTTCCTTCACCCTGCATTGAAGACACTCCACCTATCCACCGTATTCAACAGGTCCTGTTGAATAGGAAAGGGTTAGGCACGTTTCGACGTAGGTGGTGGAGGTGCTGCTAAATGAGATATTATTTGATCAATTTATCTCAGCATCTGTGCCACATGGTCTTGCCTCCTGGCACGATTTTTGTTCGGCATGTTTCTAACAACTCTGTAAACTATACCTGCAATTGATTTTTGAACACGAAATTCCTAACTCAAGTTCACTGTAAACTGTAAACATTATTTCTTGTTTGTTTTCTATCCCATTTCATTACAAACCACATCATGGAACACTGCAACGTTAATCGTTGAAGATTCACACTTCACCAGATACACTATATGTATATAGCTTTTCCAAGTCAGATTCAGAAATTTCCAAATCAATTTCAAAATTTTCCATTTCAATTTCAGACTTTTCCATTTCAATTTTAGGATGTTTCATTTCAATTTCAGAAACCGCTCCCACCGGGATATTGATCACATTCTGAATTTGAAATGGAAAATTCTGAAATTGAAATGGAAAATTCTGAAATTGAAATGGAAAATTCTGAAATTGAAATGGAAAATTCTGAAATTGGTTTGGAAATTCCGAATCTGACTTGGAAAAGCTATATTATTACTATGTCTACTGGGCTTTCATGGTTGACGATCAAATCTGACGAAACTGCGAGTACTTGTATAATGGATAAATGTTATTGATAAGAACACGGTGGGAATGGTGCCTCTGATTTGAACATTTCCAATCATTCATGAACAATTCTAACATCCCTTAATCGGCTTTGGTCCATGGCTACTTTTAGGATGTTTTAACAAAAAGAAGAACTTGCAGTTCAATTTTCAGCTGCCTATATGTGCCTGTTTAGCTGTTTTGATCACTTGAGTAGGAATAAGGAAACAGGTCGAACTAGATGTCGGGAAGTGTACACTTTATCGACCGCTTGGAAGTAAACAGCTTATCGTTTGTTTTGCACCTTTTATTCTGTTCATCAGTTCTGTATGGTATGAATAGAGTTTGTTCAAACATGAGTAGCTTCCTACTTCGATATATCACAGTAGGTTCCAGCTCACTCGGAGATCAGTTTTATTTGTGCCATTGTCGATCAGCGTGTGGGATGGGGTTCTTCTCATTAATTTACGGTAATTTGTGTGACCATTTATGAATAGTGGTTCCTCTGACCATTCATTCTATTTGCTAATTGAAGGAAAATTAAATAATATTCCTGGCAATAAATCCCACGAGATCTGCGTCGTGAAAATTGTCATTTTATCTCGGCACCAGATACTTTATTATACTAATAATTAAACTTGTACATTAATCAGAATTTTTCTTAGTTGTTATCCCGTTCTTTCAACTCCAATGACTGCATAATATTCATAAAAAATTCAATTGTCGATTATCTCGTTTAATACATAATCCTTGAAAACGTTTTGAACGATTTTTTCGGATTTTTGACTTTTTGACCTTCAGTTTTGATTTTTCTAATAGTCTGATTGCGCTGATTTTACTCTCAAGGTATTCAACACTTCAAAGAACCTAGTAAATGATAGCAAACACGACTTTTTTCTCAAAATTCTTAAAATTTCGACTTTCGACATCAAATTTTGACTTTTTCGGTCGTCTGATTCCGCTGAATTCAATCTCATTCAAATCAGCATTTTAAATACCAGAAGTGAGTGAAATTTAATGTCTGTAACGCAATTATTGTAGTCAGTAGTGATTTTTTGCCGTTTTTTACCTTTTTGCCCCACTGTGCGCCATTTTGGAAAAAAAATCACATATTATGTACCTCACTCATTACAAATGTTTTTTTGTATAGTATATATTAGATACTACCATTTTATCCCTCTTGAGCCTCCAAGCTCCATGGGAATCGCCGCTCAAGTCTTTCAATTTAGGTGAGTGGAACAACACAAATTAGCTTAATTTTGGCTACAGTAAATACTAAGGTTTCCTTGCCAAAATCTCACTTGCTACAAATAGTTTCACTCCCTACAATTTAAGGGGCTACTGGCTGGATACTGTAGGGAGTGAGAGAGTAGGGAGTGGGGTTATAGCCTATCACCGCCTTTACAGGCCACAAATCAATTGAAACTGGTTGAACCAAAATGTTGTCAACGAACTTCCAACAAGTCCACAACTACCACCAGCGTTGGGACCATCATGTATAAGGGGTGCGAAAAAACAGAAGCAATTTCATAAACACCCTTTCCTGTCAGTTGGGGGCTACTTTTCAAAACATTGTAAGGAGTGAGGAAAAACCGTGTGACACAGAAATAATGGGCTGACGAGGCTACTTGATTTGATCCAAATTTTTTTTCGTTAGGCAGATATCCATTGTAGGTGGTGTGTTCTTTCATAGTGTAAGTGGATATAACAGCCCCAATAAATATTTCGCTGAGTAGTCACGATAGGAGTTGTGTGCCTCTGGTTAGAGACAGCTGTCGGGAGTGAGAAATACGGACTTTGGTGTTTTCTCCTGGGTCCTGTAGGCAAAACTTCTACATACTTTTCCATGGAACCTGTACATCCACATAGAAGAAAATTTTAAAACACTTACAAAACTGTATTTAGTTGAGATTTGACGGCAATACTGATCAGTGACATAAATGTGACCTAAATTTTGAAATGACCCGTTTATAAAATTAATGACAAAATTCATAAAACCTGAGAGTGAAAAGCAACATTTAATACCTAAGTAAGTGCGTATTACGCTGCTGCTTTTGTTCAGTGTGTTTCTTACCACCCTGATACAGAGATGAAGGAAGTTGGTGATACTCGCATACGAGTTACTGTCTAACTTCGATCTCCAATTCAATCGAACAGTTCGCCTGCAGGTCATTCGGGACCGATTTTGGTCAGATACTCAATACCATTTCAGAATTCATCTTGGTACTGTGCAGCATCTGTTTGGTCATTCATGACCTACTCTAGTCCTCCAGTTTCCTCGCTGCTAGACATCCAGTTTGGCCGTTAAGGTGCTCAAGCATGCATTCATTGCAAACATGAACCGTATGAATGTTACATCGGCTCTCGCACTAAAGGATATCTGTTGCATAAAGATTGCATTCCTACATCCATAAACCTCAATCAACTGACATCAGAGCTAAGTTCCAATAAAGATACAGGATAGTGGCTCCAACTACCTTTGACTTCACGGTAAACAAAGCACCGATGCGAGGCACCAGGCTTGGAAACCAGAATTCCTCTCGACCCCGACGGACCGTGTCGAAACGCGGTGTTTCATCAAACTTTTACGAGTGTGAAACACATCTAGATTTCCCAAGAGATAACTGGATATTAACGTTTCCTTATGAGATCAGTGATTACAGAATACAAAAATGAGTGTTGGCGCCTTCTGGTGTTTTGCACTACTGATTAGAAGGCGATTCTACCTGAGATACAACCATCTTGAGCTCATAATACGCCACATCCCCACATATTGCAATACAATATTTCATAGGAATAAATCATAGTTTGATAAATACAAATCTCAGAAGGTCCCAAGTACTTACATGAATCAAATTTCTTTCCATACCTTGATATACACTTTCTTATTTTTCCAATAATGTTAACCAACCCGACGATATTGAGTAAAACCTAACAATTATTTATCAATTATAATTGATTACTAAAACAACTTTTGCCCTACCTGAACGACAATGGAAATTCGTAATTTCGTAATCTTGTGTCTGTCTATCAGTCTTTCAATCTACTACCATGGAACAGGGGTCAAATACGGAGAGAATTATAATGTTGAAACTCGTTAGGAGTTGCAAATTTTCCTAAGTGTGTTGCCAACTACGCAAAAATTGGTATTAAGCAGAATAATTGCCACGAAAATCGGTTCTGAATTATAGCGTAAAATAGTTTAGTACTGATAGACTTTTCCTCTATTACTTTCTTTGTTCTTCCACTGTTAATTAGGAAAATTAAGAAAACCTTATTTGCTCATCTACAGAGAATTCGTTATTTAATACCAAATTCGTTTAAGTCACGCCTTGTTTCCTTTATTTGGTAAAGAACGAGTTGGATTGAATCGTCACGTTGAAATGATGTTTTAAGAATTCTGCAAATTTACAGTGAAATGCCTAACTTTAAATCCAGGTAAAGAAAAAGAAATGGACATCACGTTATTCCCTTCTGTTCATCAGTAGTTAACTGGATCAAATCATCGGCAATTACAAGTGAACCTGTCATAGAAAGGAGCTCAGTAATTAATATGTTCAGAATGATTTTCGAGTAAACCAGTTAGTCGCTGGATTAGACATGGGGGTTCTTGCAACCTTACTCAACCATGCTCAGCCCTGTTGGAAAAGCGTTTACAAAAATCACAAATTAAGCAAGGAAGATTCTGCCTCAACGAGAAGAGCATAATTTGTCTGACGCCAAAGCAAGGAGCGTGTTCCATAATGGTCAAGACTATTCAAACTCACAGTGCCAAACTAATTTGCGAAACGTTTGTAACAGTTTTAAAAGGGTTTAATTCTAATTGTGAAACGGTCAATTCAGTTTGCAATACAGCGAGAAAATCGATTCATTTGATTTCACATCCAAATCCAACTATAAACACCCAATAACAGAGGCACGGTGATGTTTGGGCGTTCTCATACCCCAATACTCCAAATTGGAGCGCAAATTAATTCAGGGCCTAACACACGACTAAAATAATAACTAGTTTTCTTTATTAGAGGCATATGTTACAAGTAGGGCATTATTCAGGTGAAAAGGTGATATTAGAGTTGTGTTGCAATAAACTCTGTGATACGCTATTCAAGTGAAACGGGAGACCATACAACGTAATTTAGCGTTATGTATTAAACAACCCTAACTGTGGTATCTTTGGTTTTCCTTGTTTAATGTATAACAAATATGAAATTGATGTTACAGATCACCGTACTTGTGGGCAGCATTGCCTTAGTAGCTGCAGCCTCCAGTTCAACTTCAGTTTGTAAGTATAACGTTTATGTATTCCTATATTAAAATTGATTGATTACACACCTGGGATACATTTTGTTAGGGTACAGACGCAAATGAAGCTCCTGATGAACTTGTTAAAACATACATAGTTAAACCAGTCATTGTAACCAAAAATAGCTCATCACAGAATGAGGTTAAAAAATGGGATAGAAGAAAAAATCGTGGCCATTTACCATTGCACATCATAGATCATTGGAGCATTAATTTTAATCGCCACGTAATAGCCACAAGAGAGTAAATTTTTGGTGGTCACATATACCCCACTCCCTGGGGGGGTTCTCTGGTTTCCAATTCCGACGAATCTCGCCTGTCCCTACGTACAATTCGAAATTATAAAATCTTTTACATATCATTCATAAGATGTGCTGTAAACCAGCGAAATAGGCCAAATATCTGTTACAATAGAATACAGTTGCTTAAAATATGCTGAACAAGCACTTGTACAGTTCGAGAGTTTAAATTCTAGTAAGTTCGACATTGCCTTTATACTTCCTGATGAATCCTCCTCTGGATGAGAAGACCAGAATCTCAAAACACAGTTTAAAGGAATTGTTACCAAGGAAAAGAGAAACCCCATTTGACCATTGAACCTCAGAGGTAATTGGCACATTCAGAAAAATAAAGGGAGCTATCTCAACACTGGGTTTTTCGGTAAGCCACCCACATATTTTAACAAACCTGTTAAACTTTTCAATTAAGCCAAAAATAACTTCACAGATCAAGTGGCGAATATTTTAATTTCTTCATTCCCCGGTTTTCAATTCCGACGGAAACTCGCCCGTTCCCACCTCGAAGTTGAAACTATAAAAACTTCGAAATCGTATTCCCAAGATTTCAATCGAAAACCCCGAACTAACTTCATCGCAGTTGGAATTCCCGGCACAAACAACCCAACTAAATTAGGTAGTACCTCTTCCTTTTAAACCCCCTAACGTTTTTTTTTCTTTTTTTTTATCTCTCGGCGCCTTCCTCCACCCTATCTGCATATTATACAATCGCTTCAGAGCGAAGAAAAGAACTTTTCATTTTCTAGGGGCCGTTCGTTGATTCATCTCGTATTCTGTTTTGTGATCCGGCAGCGGAGGGGAAACGCAGTCGGTTTCCTCTGTTGAAAGGATAATTGCGCTGAGAAGGCGACGGAGGTTTCCTCCTCTGTTTCCTCGAAATGACCTACTGTCGGCCTTTAGTGCAAACCAGGCTAAATTAACGAGTTTTAGCTCCGTTTAAAGATTTATTCCGCCTAAAAAAAAGAATCGAGGGGTTTTTTGTTCTTGAACGATACGGACATAGTTTTTCTAAAGAAACGTAGACGGAAATAAAATTAACCTACTATAACAGAACGAGTTGGTGTTATTGAAGAGAAGAATGATTGTCTGTTACTGTTGATGACCTAATCGTCTGAATCGCTTTAATTTCACCGTTTTCTTAATTCCTTATTGCAGTATGAAGAAATTGTTGAAAAGCGGGTAATTCGTGGTGAGAGTCGGGTTTATCCAGTAAAATATTCGTTCTATGTGATACAGTAGAGTCGGAGAGTAGCTTCAAGAGAAGTGAGCATTTTCGCTTCCCTTTATAAAGGTAACAGAAGCACCGTTTTTACTTCAGAGACAAGAAGATTTTTCTGTGAAATGAATTTTAAATGATTGTGAACCAATTTGGTTTCATGTGCGGTCAGTTTAAACCCCAAATTATCTGTAATTAGCTTAAATCCTGCAATTCCAATTAGACCTCGATCAAATTTCGAGGGAACGTCAGGGCGAAGCGGGCTGCTAACAATTTCACTGGGTTCTGTAAATATGCAGAATTAACAAGCATAATTTTCCCTTGTCTCATTCTTCCAATCTCGTTTACATTCTGATGGGACAAAAATACGATTTGATTACCTAGTATGAGTTTAATCGCGAGCACGTAATTCATGATGAGAATCAGTAACTGCTGCGCATGTGCAAAAGTGAGGTTTTTGTAACAGCATAACTTTTATAACCACTTGCATTCATTTTCGGTGTAATTTTCAGAAATTGAACATTTTTCAACGTTTCAATGATCCGTACTAAAGCTTGATGGATACAATTGAGCAATAGCTGATTTGTTCTTTAAGATAATCATGGCAATCTACTCACCTTTAAACGTCTAATAACGGGGGGGGGGGGGGGTACAGCAAAGCCAAGATTGATTAATTATTGAATTACAAAGGACCGTTATTGAAAACGTTAGTATCCTATCTAAATGGCTGTCAGGTAGGTGCACCAAAATTAAGCCATTGTCCCCGATAAAGCCACCTCCTTGTATTTCCAAAACAAGGCAGCTCTGTTAATACCACTCAGGGTTGTCAATATGGAACAAAACTCAAATTATCGTTCTAGAGCAGACAGTGTGAGTTCCGCTCATCGTTTTATACTCGTAGTTCTATGGTTTGTCATCGCTAAGTTTCTATGGTGTTACCTGGTAAGTTTTATAAAGCGTTTTTACTGTAGATTTAGTTTAGAGGTTTTTGAAATCAGAGTATTGAAATTTACCGAGATAAGTGTGGGAAGGAGGGAAAGTTGTATGAACCCCAATATGGGGAAGGTGGCTTCATTAGGAACGCAGTTGCTTTTTCGAGATCATCATTGCAGTTTTATTGCCCACATTGTCAAATTTAATTTAAACTCACTAAATAATATTCTTTTTAATTAGCGATGATTTATTCTGAATCAAGAGGTGACGGTTATGAAGAGGTGGCCTTCTTGGGGCCCATAGGTTTGGGGTGTGTGGTCTTTTAAAGTTTTGGAAATTTTAGTATAGAAGCACTCTAAATGTTTACAATATCAGAAAACCATTTTCTGTGACAACTGAATATCAAAGTTCTGGTTGATAAGCCAAGAATTTCGGGTTCTATAGGGACGTCAAACCTCATAGTCCCCTTACAGTGCACCTTATTTACTCATTTTATACTGCTTTCGTTAAAACTTGGTTCTTTTAGCGAAGCTCTTGCAAATAGCTGCAGAAGGTCATTCCAGTTGAAAGAATTGACGACATAACTCATCATCGTTTTGACGGGTGCTTTGTGAAATCGCACTGCTCCGTACTTACATAGTTAACTTCCCAGGTGCGGTTCCATAGAGAGGCTGAACATTATCCCCGCAGTCTGAAACAGTCAGGAGCTGCTCACGGTAATAACGTTATTTTTTTCGGCAAACATAACAAGGAAATCACGGTAATTGAAGGATGGTTCGTGAATTGTGGGTATATGATATACACAATAACCTCAACGCCGACTCTTGGTCATAACTCACTCGTCTGCGTTTGACGGGTCATTTACCATCGACGGGGGTACGAGCGGACTTGGACGTTTGTGGGATCATTAGGGTGTACTTGGAGTAGCTGATGGTCTACCTACCAACTTGTTAAATCACAATATCCACATCCTAGCTCTCTAAATGCTAGAATGCAATATGTTGGACGATTAACATGCAGGAATGTTACACATTAAACAAATTCTCTAACCAAACCTTTCGTTTCTTTTGTGTGTTTTATTGATCATGCTTGTCTTCATTGAACTCAAAGTATTACAAATTGTGCATACTTATTGAAGTCATTCTTGTTTAGAATAGCTACTCAGAGTCTCTAATATATTTAATCAAATTAAAACATTTTTACAACCAAACAAGACTTGCATTTTTATGACTAATTCAATATTGCAACAAGTTTAATTGCACTTGTGTTGGAAAAGCAACAGCAATGGCCCTCTGCACCGACCCACACGAAATCATTCTAAAGTGTCTGCAACTCAACAAGTTCTAAATCCCCGTCTTAAGTCTTACGTCTTCGTACTTCGCGATCATTACGATCCCTAGTGGTTCAGCAAAACCACATAGAACGTTCGTGGTATTGTTGTTTCATAGAGACCGGAATCGGGTTTTTGAGGAAATAGCTGTTCGATAAGGTGCATCTTGTTCATCGCATATCACAATAGTAGGTACATATGCCAAAACATTCTGATGCTGGAAAAGTAAATTTGATTTCTGTACATAGGGATGCATAGGGATAGGTTGTGATTTTGTAGGACAACCATGCCTATTATGCCTTTACAGCAGAAAGCCTTTCACTACACTTTTAATCCATCAATTCTTGAAGATAATTGCTGGTCTGCCCTATGTTCAGGAAGATAGCTATTGGGAAACTAAAATTTTTGTTGTTCGATCCCCTCAAAGCCTGGGCAGCGAACCAAATCACCCCTAGCCAAACTCAGATCTGAGAATGGAGGTGGTCACTGTCAAAAGTCGTTAGATTTTCACTATTTTGATATGTTTTCTATTTTATTATTAATTTTTGTGTATCTAAGCTTTTTTCGTCTTGGGCTTTGTTTTGTTTTGAGGGGGAAATGGCCAATCCGTTCAAGCGCTACTTCTACCTATTAGGATTCTCACCTTTTCTTGTTCGATTAAGAATTTGGTCTAGTTATCACATATATTTATAAGTGTTTTGAATACAGACCAATATCTTTTTGTTTATTTCATTTATTCATGTTTGGTTTCAGTGAACTCTCACGGAGGGAGTTACACGTATGGAATCGACCACGATAACTACGGTGCCTGGTACGGCACAGCTCATCCTTATAGTCATGGGGGTTTCGCGTCCGGCCATGGGATCAGCGGAATATACGGACACGAAGCATTGAATCATGGAGTTCTCAGTCATAGCCCGTTGAGTGACGGCGTAGTTAGCTACGGATACGAAACTTACGGTAAGGGTTATGGCTACGGTGATTATGGCCAAGTCACCAGCTACCAGAAGAATGTCGGCGGTGAAAAAGTGCAGCACAGCACACATTCAGTGCACCACGGCCATGGAGCTACCAGTTATCAGAGCATATACCAGAAAACTGGTTCAGGTCTATATGGTGGCTATGGAAGCGATTATGGTTTCAGCCATGGAAACTACGCTGGTGGTTACGATCATGGGCATTACGGTGGTATCAGCTCTCAGAATTTTAACTTGAAATCCTACGTCCATCAACCGATTTCTTATGACTTCACCGCACACCATGAACCCATTACCTACAACGTAGATGCACATCACATCCCAATCACATTCGATGTTGGTGCACACACATCAAGTTATTATGCTCCGGTCACCACTCATAGCCAAGTCGCTCTCCATGGAATCGGAAACTACGGCGACTACTCAGGAGACTACGGTCACAGCCTGCACGATAACTACAACGATGTCATCCACACAGCCATCCACGTACCATCCGCTAGTCATTTTCCATACCATGGAAACTACGGATACAGCGGTGTCGGATACGAAAATTACGGCCATGATTTCAGCGGATATGGTCATGGTTTCAGTGGTTATGGCCATAACTATGGTCCAAGCTACAATGCTTTCTCTCACTATTAAAATGAATTATCATTTTCTGTGATACATGAATAAAGTAATCGAATTTGTTCTATAGGAAAGCTTTTATAAGATTTGATATCAACCAACTGTGTTACTAAAGTCTGAGTAAGACTGTAGTTTAAGTCCTTAGTTGGCCATCTGTGTCTTGTCATGAAAAACAAGAAAAAGGACTGAAAATTTTAGAAAAAATTCCTGGCTCAACAAACAACCTTAAAAGCTTTCAATCTTGTTATCCAATGGTTTTGGAGTTTGTATTCATCTAGTTGAGATGACATAGTTCCTACTTTTAAAAACATGGTTCAGATCGATGAAGATCGCTTGTTATGTTAAGAGTTGATGAGGGAGAATTGAACTGTAAAGGAAATCTAAATTCCTTGGTAAATTGTATGCATCTATATTTTCTCTACCAATTTAAGAAAATATGTAACAACTATTCACAATGCAGGAATTACTGAATGATTGCATAAGAATAGAACAAAATTTGTTTATAATATGAATGCAGCACTCATTCTCAATATCAGTGAAATGTAACATCAATCTGTGATTAATGATACTTGACAATACTCTTAGGTTTACTTGATTGTTACAATCTCTGTCTTAATTTGTGAAACATGAGACCGTTTTACATTAAATTCAGCACTCAAAAGTGTTCTGCATTCAGATTGGAAATTACATCGACCAACCTGACGCAGATAGGTACCATACAATGAACCTAAAACTCAAATTACACCTAAAACCCAATAAGGCTGATATAGTGAATAATATTTTGTGCCCATGAGAAAGATAAGTTTTTTAAACCAATACCTCCAAATATAGAATGTTCAAAAATCTTTCTGCCTTCGGATTTTATTTTCCCGAATGTATTATTTACCAAATTGATCGTTTACGTGTCTTCATAACTACCCAAACTACCGACGGCCTGAGGAAAGTTTCCGATTCAAACATTGAACCATTGAATCAAAACTTGATTGTTTTCGATACAAAACAGCAAAATATCTTGTTATGCGATGAGCTGATGGAAATCATAAAATCACATTTGACTACCGTTGAGTAAATATACCATGGAAGTACCCTTATAGCAGGGGTGATACTGGTCACAATTCGTGATGATACTTCGGTCATACTTTTTCCAAGAACGTAAATTACCTTGTGGAGAACATTGGCAGGAGTTACGAGGTAAGTCGAGTCAAAACATAAAGCAGTGTCATTTGATCTTTTGTGCGTGATTTGATAGACCTGCCAGTCCATTTATTGGTGTACCTTGCCATTTCCTCTTTCAACTGATGAAGTGAAGAATTCTGCCAATGAATACGCTCACAAGGTGATTAAATTCTTGAAATTATCGAAGATTACATAACTAAAAATCAAATCCAGCTTCAAACCTTGCTCCAATTCTCAGTTGGTGAGCAAGCGGTTGCTCCTTCCTTATACTGGATACTAAACCGCAATGTTTCAAAGCGTTTCAGGTTTAGACCGTTTCCTTCACGACATTTTTGTTTTACGATTCAACATCCAAATTAATTGAACTGTAATCTTTATCAGAGTTCAGTTATTGGAGGAAACGGGAGTTTTCGTTGACGTTATCATTAGCTCTTACCTCTTTTTGCAATACCCTGGTACTGGAAGACAATAATTTGAACCGTATACATCCATGAAGACCGAATAGACGGAAAATACTCGTAGAAGAAAGTGAATTTTGCATAACTACATGGCCACATAATTTCATGTGTTTTTTCTCAATAAGTGCATATTACATATTGAGGAGACTCTTGTGTTTCTCTGACTTGTTGATTGGTAGAACTTGTTAAAACACATGTGTTCTTTTCGATTAAGGATATTTTTGTAACTTCCACAATGATTTTATGATTTAATCGTCTTAATTATACACGTTGATTAATGATCATAATGTACAATGATTCAAGGTTCTGAATCTTGATTGATCCAATATTCAAACGTTGATCTCCCTCCTATTTTCTGTAAAGGCTTGAAAGTCGTTCAAACTGGATGAAAACTATTGTTTCTCACTTTTTAAAGAGATCGAACTGGAAAAACGTGAACTTTCCACCACACTTATACATCCAATTATAATAATGGTTTATATATGAAAGGTAGTGCCCATTTTTCAGCGGGAGCAGTGCGAGGGAAAGGAGAGTTAAGATATTCAATATTAAAAAGTGAGGAGTTCGTAACAATGGTCTGCTACTGTGTAACAAGGAGGCAATAGCATAAATGAGTGCCCCTTCCAACGATTGAGAGGATTATGCCTTCAACACCTAGAATATATCCCCGAAGCTAAAAGTCTTCACGTTTATTCTTAGGGGCAGCAGTTTCAATAATCGAGAAAAGGGAAACTCTCCATATCCGTCGAGTTGTCAAGTTAAATTCAACATTTCTTAAATCAAACTGGTATTACCGTGCATGAGGAGGTAACCTCTTGAAGACGTCAATGTGGGCCTATCTGACAATTACTGATCAAAAAGAATTGTATCTCTCTCAATTCCAGGTCAATAAAATAAGAATGAAAGGTAGTATTTTAATCTTCGTACTGCAAGGGAAAAAGGTCAGACGGTCTAGTTCTTATGGGGCATGACTTTTTTTAATTATTTGATTTTTGAGAATTTTGAGGGACTTACGAAACGTTGATTTTGGCTCAGAAATGGCTCTTCCGTTATTAATAAACCGATAGATTAGTAATAAGATACCCCCCTCCCCAATCTGCTTTATTACTTTCCATAGCTACTGTCAGAAAGGTTACTTCTTATTGAAACTTTTAATTCCTTCATAGAAATTGATCTAAAATGCAAAGCGTTGTTGTAAAAGTCAACTTGATAGTTCCCTGATTATAAGCGTCTGACTTTTATTTGGGGGGTCAATTGCGATTAAATGAAACACAGGTAGTCACAGGTGAAGTAACTGTAGAAGATAAAAAATCAATTGGCGATTCGCGGACAGTCCGCATATTCCGCTTCATCAACTTCAAGCTCTTGCCCATTATTGTAGATTACCTCTGACAACGAAGCTGGGAAAAAAGTTCGTTCACACCCAGCAAATCACGAGTGCCCCTATTCTTCCTCGTCATTCCATTATGGGCCTCTATAGAAACTATTTAAAGAATTCCAATCGTGCATCACAAATTCTTAACAAAATGGTTATCTCGGTCAGTTATGAATGAATGAATGAAGGGGCGGTGGCTTACAGTTATGCAAAACGGTTGCGGGGGAGTATCACTTTACCTACGAAAGTGGCAATTTTAGTGTTGAGACGCCGGTTCCCGACAAGTGTGGGTAACAACGAAACATTCAAAAGGAATCCAAAGCCATAAATAGCTAGCCGTAACCGCTCTTTTGATTTGGTAGCTAAGAAAACAGAAATAATTATTAAACTCCAAACAACGGTGCACCCTATTACATAAGAGTTCATTATTTAATTATTATCTTCACTTAAACCACCAATGTAGTACATTAAATAAACCTAGCGATTACGTAAATAGTAATTGTGTTCTAGATACCGTAAAAAGAGCTCCAGTTATGCTTCGATCGATTAGGAAACAAATCAGCCACAAGGCCTCATCAGTTGATCAGTGCTTACCATACATTGTAATTTATTTCTGGATATCATCGTAGGACGACTAGGTCAAAAATACAAATCCTTAAACTCTAACTTTAATGGTCTCGTAATACTAAACATAAGTTAGTATGTGAATACGTACAATGATGTAATGTACTGTATAGCGACAAAGAATTTGGGACCCATGAATGGAAAGTAGTAAGAGTAAAGTAAACAAGGAATTTCACCTTGGATTTTCGTCCGATTACCTGGAGGTGTTGCGGATGTCGCCAGCCGTCCTCCAGAGAGGATCGGAACTAGATCTGACGATTTCGCTCGTGGCTTCCCATTGCCTCACGCCCCTGGGTTGGAAGTGTTTTGGATTCACGTGATATCGGGGATCAGAGGTGAACTGTCTAGCGACAGGACAGGTATACAACACTTGATAGGATTTTGGCCCTAATCATTGGTGCCAGCCGGATTCGAACCGGGGCAATCAGTACTTCCACTGATAGTAAACAGCTAGAAGACTAACGCCCCATCTCGCTCGGACAACCTGTCCCCCACGAATGGAACAACTGAAATTTAATGAGACAAAATTATGATAAATATACTTCACTTGTCCTCAAATGTAAACATAGGAATGAGTTACTCTATTTAAAAAGGAACTTAAAAAAAAATCCAATTGAATTCGCTGATTCTTCCAACAATTCGACGTGCAAGGACGTTCAAATTCACTTTCGACTTTTGTGAATTTGATCGATTCTCATGATTCTTTTTTGGTTCGATCCCAATTTTTGTCTAATTGTGCAACAAACCTCGGAAGTTTCGCGTTCGCTGATCAAGGTGGTAATAGCCAACCAAACAGTAAACTGTCAACAGCTACTAAAAAAATAAAAACTCAAACCTTGTAAGGGTACTTTATAAACGAAAATTAATAATTTAAAACAGAATAATTTTGTCAGTATAAATGCCTACTTATTTAAAACCCATTACAGCTTCGGGTGTTTTTTGCATTCAAACGAGACTTTCTCGACCAAATAAAATAGTAAAAATCGTTTTTGATATACGATTCGAAAGCCGACTTTTTGACGCATTTTTTTAGCTACAGGCACCTGATCAAATGCAGATTAGAGTGGAGTACTGGACGTTTGAAAAACCTTCTTTTTTTCAAATTTTCTTCAAGTTTGCTTGGTAAAGTGATTTTTTGCCAACTTGATGTGAGCAAAAAAATCGGTTTGCCGCTTAAAAGATAGGAAATTTAACGCTTTTTCCAACGGTATCTACAACTTTTGCTTTACATAATACTGTATGTGAGTTAAAGCCGTTTTGCTGAGACAAGGTCGAAAACACGAAAAAAATCTTGGAAGTGTCATACTTAACTAAAAAAAAAGCGAGTTAAAAAAATTGCTAAGAGGTACTTTCTGTTGGAAACTGGTTGCGAACTACGTGGGTGAAGTACTGCGCACCTTATCTGATACACCCTGTATAATCTCTCAGGATTGATTGAACAAGATGCCGAGATTACTGGCGAATCCCAGATCGATGTTGGATTGTCGAGGCAATTTTCGTAAACTTCGGTTCAGTAGGTTCGGAAAAAAGTTCCAAACGGCGGACGGACGGATTTTTTGCTTTTGAGTTTTGCAATCCAAGCATATTGAAACGTAAACCAATAATATTTTACTATTGAAAATAATTAACCAAAATAAGTAAAATTTCAAGTGGAGTAAAAACATTGTTATGGGGCAAAATTTGTTGCAGAATAGCTGTGGAATCGACCTCTGGATTTATGTGCAACTGAAGTCACACTGGTCACACTCTATATAAACTGGGCTGCAACAGCTGCTATTCAACGCCCAATATAGGCCACATTCCAAGTGTAATTCGTTGCCAGGTGCTTTTGACCGATTACCTGGTATTTGAGGGGGGAATCGGCGATTTCTCCCCGACCTCTAAAAGGTATGGCGATTCCTCTCGGTCAAAGTGATTGTGTTTCCTTTCAGTTACTCAATTCCTCCCGCTTTGCAATCCTCCATGTATTCAATTCCTCCCCACCCAGGTATAGGTCAGTTTCAAAGAAAACTAAAATAACCAAACATTAATTCGTTTATTGCTTTAAACTTGTAACCTGTAAACTTTTATTTTTAAAAGTATTTTTAATACTTTTACGCAGAGGCACAAGTGTTAACTCATTCTGATAAATTTGTTCAACAGTTGATCTATACTTGGCTAGAAGGATTGATGTAGGATATTTTTTTGTTTTTGAGATGCGAGCGAAGCGAGCATCCAGGCCATCAAACTAGACAGAACACATTCGAACACACGTCGAAAGCGTGGGTGCGGCGGGGAGGAATTGATCACCATCGGCTCAATGTTCTGCTTCCCACCGGGAGGAATCGCCATCTCCCTCAGACTGTTACGCCCATCTTTCACTTTTACGGGGAGGAATTGCCTGTTGCCCATTCGAGGTGGCACACCTACAAATCATTTCCTTTTCCTCAGATCCCTCTGATGTTGAAAAAGGTCGAGAATAATAAACTTTGTGGAATAATTTGTAGGGTTTTACAGGTAGTTAAACTACCAACTTATATACATCTGAGCAGGTAGTTCAAGTGGATCTCTTACAAATTTTGTTCTCTCAAAGTCGTATCATTCACATTATTATTATAATAAGGGCAGACTCTCAGTTTCAACAACTGAAAACAAAGTTACTACTGCTATTTCTCACAGACCTAATCGAACCTCCTTTCAAAAAAAGCCATCAGTTAAATAATTTTGTTCAGTCAAAACCAATAATATCAACAATCGTTAAATGTCAAAAATATACCAAAATAGTTTGACGCTACCAATTTGACTTTAAATTTTACGAAGGTAAACTTAAATAACAAAAAAAGGTATCAGATATCAACTCTATAATGAAGAAACTGTTTCAATGATCTGAATTGATGACAGCGATGAAATAAAGTAGCTCATAATAAAGAGCAAAATTAAAAATTAATGAGTCGAAACGATTACAGAAACAATAAACTTTGAAATATACGACCTACAACTCTAAAATGGACACTGAGAAGTCACGTTAAAACATTTCACGATTCACACATGAAAAGACTGGTGAAAACAAAGCTCACAAGTTGTTGGTCCTGCTTGTAGGATCCTTAACCATTCACCCTCAACCCTAAACAAATCAATCAAACATAACTGGGTTCGCCTGAGTGGGTACCAGGGTGTAGAGACATAATTGGTAACGAAAAGGCAGACAAGTTTGAGAGCAGGGCGTCCCAAACCCCATTCGTAGGACCTTAGGGAGCAGTCGGATTATCAAAAACTACCTTCAGAATCTGAATCAACCAGAAAAATCACAAGAAAATGGCTGAATATTGAAGGACATATATACACACACAGTCTGATCCCAACATCAAAATTTATGAAGGGATACTTCAGAAAAACAGTAGGGAAGTAAAAACAAAGGCTCATACCCGGCTCCCCTACAGTTTCATCTACACAGCTTAGGAGTCACACAATGTAGAACTCCATGAAAGGATATCACATAAACTTTGACTGCCCTGCACTGATCCATTTGAGATTTGAACTCCTTGGGGTACAAACTTCAATGAGCTCTATTGGAAGCGATCAAATAATCAAGACCCTCACACCCAAGACCATTTACTAGGGGGAAATTACCGCAGGGAGACTGATAAGTAAATACACATTTGAAGAAGTAGGTGCATTTGTTCTAATGCCTACCCTCCTCCACCATAGAATCATCTTCTCTTTCTTCATCACCCACCTCGTCGCCCTAAACTAGGATGAGCAGTTTGACATTCTAGCGATAAAGCCCACACACAGCGTGATAACACGATGACAATACCACTATCCCAAAATCGAAAAAGATTGAGTAGGCGACAAGGGAAATATAACTACAAAACCCAAATTTAATCAAATTGAATTTAATTTTGAGGGGAGTTAAGGCCCACTCTGAAGAAAGCTTGGACACATACTCAATATTTTGGTGAGTGGAGCCCATGAAAAAAAAGTTTGATCTCAAAACTTGGACCCCATCACTGTAAGGTCCCCAAATCAGAACACAGGATGAGGCTATCGCAGTTACCTCTTGGTTTTCCTTGGCACCATGTAAAGAATTACGAATTCTGCAGTTCCACCAAATCAAATGGTTTTTATTTGTTGTCGCCAAAGCTGAAATAACAAAAGTCGAACTGAATATACAATTATTTCTTGAACAAACATAAATGAATATAGAAACAAAGACGGAAATATTGTGTTTGGGAAAATTTGGGAAGTCACAGCAACCTGTTGGGAGTGAGCCACCCAGACCCCACCTACCAGGTTCATTAATAAAAATAATAAACCAACTAGATTGAAAAATAATAAATAATACTATTGAAAAAAAAAATTAACTTACATTATTGGAAATGATTAACCGGTAGGTAGTTCGTTAGACTTTTATATAGATATAAAAACTATTTATAATAGTAAGAAAATCGTTAATGTAAATTAATCAATGCATACCAATCAATTCTGGACAAGGTAACTCACGATCAGCTTTTAAATGCTTAATATAATGTCAAAAACTCGAAAAAAAAAACCTAAAATTATACCTTTCATCCTCATGGGACTATTGGGAAGTATGGAAGAATTCAGTTCGAATATCAATAATTTAAACATTCAATTACTGAAAAACTAAGAGTAAATCAAATTGAATGAACACAACTTGTATTCATTACTTATTCTGAGTTCTGTATCATTCCTTTTTAGATAACTTTTCATCCAACATACTTTTACCCTCTTGACGAGTCTTCTTATGCAGTGTCGTATCGTGGGTTTTCAAGTTAGCGTTCTCTATATTTTCCTCATCATGGATAACCCTGTCAACTAAATCATCAATCTCTTTCGAGAAACTCAATTTCCCTCTGGCGAAAAACCTACTAGCTAAATTAGCCTGTAATGTCCCTCGTTTAGCAAGTATCATTTGTCTGGATGATGGTAAACCAAGGAATCGAAATTTTTCTGCGAAACGGTACTCTGGTTATCCATGCATTTGTGGCAGTGTAAGCACTACAACCCCTCGATTGTACTGCGATCGCAGTCGCCTCCCCACCGGTAGGCCCTAGATACTGGCTTATACTGTATCGTGAATCATGATAGATGTGCGTGAGTAATGGTCATTCCATGGATTTTCATGGTTCGGTGGATTTTCAACTGGGGAAAAAATTTCCGAAACGCAATCCAACTGGGGTAATTTTTGGCATTTAACTGGGGGAAGGTTTTGGGGGGCCCGCGATTGAACTAGGGGAATGACGAAATCTGGAAAATTGCTAATATTGAAGAGCTTAATTACTTTATTAAACGCATAAAAATGGTACTGTCATCACAACCTCTGAGTCAAATCACGAACATCGTCAACATCGGTCAAATTACGAACGATCTAGATACTTATTCTTCGATTTGGGGGTTCCAGACGTCCACTTTGTACCGGGAAGCTACACCCCACAAATATTTTGTTACGTCACCATGCTCCTGGTCCCCGTTCTACAGTCCATCAAACCAAGCGATAAGATTCAAAGCGATAACGTTCCCAGTTCAATCGCAAGACCTTTGCCCAGTTCGATTGCCTTCCATAACAGCACTGGCTCCCCGATCGATTACCATCGAAAAAGCTTTCTGATAACTGCCAATTGATTTTTTAATTGTGAAATCTCCCCGTACTCTCACTCTACTTCACACACACCTCGTTTTCTTCCTCCGGAGTTCAGAAGATCTATCATTTGTGAAGTACAAGGATGTTTTTTAGGTTCTGACCTAGCCTATGTTGTGCCCAAGAAATCGCTGATCATTTTAAGACCGCTCTCACCAAAATCGGCTCGATCAATTTAGCCTTAGATTGGGAACATATGTATTCATAGAAACATACATATAAAGAAAGTTTCAGTTTAATGTACAGAATTAGCGGGAAGCCCGTCTATTCCTCGAAATATCGAATATAAGTACAGTTTTTGAAAAAAACCCGACATGGCTTCATCAGTTTTTACGATTTTCCAAAGCCAATAAACCTGTTAGCAACCATAATAATAAAAGTTCGAGCAATAAACAAGTCGGTTGCGAAAGACAGTTAATGAAGTTACAGGGTGTTTTGGAGGGTCTGACTATATTGTGCGTTGGAACTCGCTCATAATTTTAATACAGCTTCCGTCAAAATCAGGTTACCGATATCAACACAAAAACAATAATAAACCAAAATAACGCGAATGTTGGCACCATAAATCGGGCCATAGATCGGGAATGGTTTGACGTACGGACCTGGGGAGGGGCTCATTCGATTCCTTGTGGAGTGTTCTTCAAAAAGATTACACATTTAGGCCGCCTTGACTTTTTTTTGAGGTTTTTAGGGATTTTACAAAACATTGACAACCCTTAAAGAGCACTTTAAATTGAGTGAGAGAGCTGGCTCAAGAATTGGGGCTTCGCCGGACCAACATGGATTTTTCCTGAAAATTTCAGATCTTTTGCTCCAGCCGTTTGGGAGAAATCGTGCGTACGGCGGACGGACGGAAAATTGTTTATTGCAGATTCGGATTCTACACCCTTTAAAACGTAAACCGTGAAATTTTCAGGGGGGGTTAGAATTTTTTTTTCAAGAGCGATTACAATGGTTTATTATTGAATAATAAACCAAAATTGGTAATAAACTTGTCCATAATCAACCACCTGATATCGCTTCCATAAAATTTAACGGATATATTTTCGGATAATTTAACGTAAATGATGACATTCGAAAATTGGAGTTGGATGGGGGAACGTCACATCAGTAAGCTGTGGCTGTTGAACGTGTTACGTAGCTTGAACAAAATTAGCTGTGAATTGATAGTATGCTGAACATCTTACCTCACCCTGTGAGTGATTCACTGTATCTTTGACGTCACTTCAGTTGTAGGGACTCCCGGTCACACCGTTGAAGAATCACACTGCGTTTCTTTTCTTCGTGATATCTCCTCCAATTATATTATTTGGTTGATATTGAAGGCTGAGCAGGTCACTTTTTAACCATATTGTAGAATTGTATATCCAGTGTCAAGTTTTCCAAAAAAGCTATAGTGAGAAGATGATTGGAAAAGACAGGGTGGGAAATTCGTGTATGTTGGAAAGCCAATAGAAGCGTTGTTCCTGGTATTTTGGGATTCGCATCTTCACAAACATTCCAAATTATGAGTCTAAAAACCCAAAGAGGAGAACTCCTAAAAACCAAATTCCATTGCCACTCAATCAGCCACTTTTTTTGTCATAATTTACTGGGCAATTTTTACTAAGCGCAATGTCATTCACATTTGTGTACCTACACGTTCTTTGTTGCTGTCAAAGTTATAGGAAGATTCAACGGATGCACTGAAAGCAGTCCGAGTGGGCTCATTCGTGGGGGTCGGCCCATCTTGCAACGTAAAACAACAAATGATGAGGGAGGAGCGGTTACATTTTTCATTCTCGTCGATAATATTGGTTCATTGATAAGATAATAAACCAAAAGAATGTGTGTTAGTTGGTTGATACTGGACGAATATACTATACATATCGCTGTCTCCCAAGCTTCAATGCATTAGAGTGGGGGGTCGAGGATATCAAGTCAAAGCGTTCTTTCGATTTATTAACTTCGATAATAAGCCCTTGTAATTGACCACAAAAATTGTTCATCTTCCCTATTATTCTTAGTTTACATTTCAAGATACGTTGATTTCAAGAAATGAAAAAAAGATTCCGTCTGTCCGCTGTCCGAATCCACTCTCCGAAACTACCGGCCCAAAGTATAGGGAACGACCCAAAAATACTACATCGATCGGGGATATGCCATGAATCTCGGTTTCTTGGTTAATCAACCTTAAATGTTAGGTACCTAATACTTACGGGTAGAAATATTTACTAATAAACCAGAAATTGAATTCTGAAAAACCGTCAAATAAAGGTTGTGGTTTATTGTTTGATTCAGATAAAAATTATATCTCTGGATCGAATGATATCAAGATGGATATTATACGAATATATTAGCCATGAAAATGTTTCTCAAGCTTCAATTCAGTTTAGTAACAAGTCGAGGAGAACAAGCGGAAGCATCTTTTTGCCTGTTTTTATTTATATGTCGTTAAATTCCAGTCGTATTCGCTGCATTATTTAGAGAGTGTACCTACAAAGCTGTCAGGCTGAACAGTCCAGTTCTGGTAGTGATCCGGTATCCGCGTGGAAAGGCTACCTATAGCTGAAGTGAAATATGTGTTTCTTTTTGGACGAACGGACACTATGATGTATGAGCACTCCACGTGCGCTTACCTACTCCGATACTCCCGAGACACTCCGATTTTGCTACGGTAACCAAAGCGAGAGATCCGTCACCTATCGGCCGAGCGTATAATATTTGAAGCTGACTATCCCCCGAGATAATAGCGAGTTGGTCAGGCGTCTAATTGGTCCTTGGTCGTCCCCGGTATAAAAGATATCAGAGCTCTTCTGAGTGTCACAGTTGTCATGGAACCTCTACAGGTGAGCCAGGTTCATCCTCAATTCTCCCGCACCGCTCAACAACTGCCTTTCTCATTAGACTCACTGAAACTGCACGAAACACTAAACCTTTCATTAGCAATTTCCGTTGACAATGAAGCTATTCCAAAGGTTCTCCATGAAAACAATTACGTGCATTATTCAACTGCTTCATTGAAATTAATCTTTATGCATTAAACGATTCCTAGAATTCAACGCTTTTTCATGGATATACAATATACAAAACTATCAACTGGTTTCACTGAGGTATATGGAGTTTTTGAAAAACATTTCGCACATGAAGAAGGAAACTTAGAGTTACGATATTTTGCAGCTGGTCACAAAAAAAGGCTTCGTTTGCGAATATCACAGTTCTTACATATGTTCTTCAAACCTGTGAAACGTTTTCTCAAAACATTTACACACTTATATACGCACATGTATGTGTGTGCGTGCGAAATTTGGATCCTGGTTTGTGTCATTCCACACAATAACTACCTTTAGGATCCCGCAATTCACATAAAAAGATGCGCTAAAAAAATCTGTAAAAGCGACATTTTTTTGTTTGACCAGAGGGCTATTATTAAAACGAGTTTTTTGCCATAAAACTGTTAGTGCGCCTGTTTCCGTACACATAAAGAACTCAAATTTTACAACTATTGCTTACAACTAATTCCCTCCCATTGACTTCAGTGAAGAAATCTTTTATAGCCTTTTCTTTTTTAAAGAATTTCTCTGTTAAAAAAAAAATATATAAAATAAAAAAATAGGTTGTACAATATTGTTTTGTATTCTAGGTTGAGTAACACCATTGTCCAATCAACAATGTACCTTCGTATTCAATCTCTATGAGCTCTGTTGTCAAGTAATACGTATGTTATCTGTTTTACCTGGAGTTCTGTAAATATTCATGATTAGCTCTATGGATAGGTACTCTGTTGTCCGAGTAAATTATCGATTTATAAATTATTATTAACTACAATAATATTAACGCATCCCAAAAGTACCAGTCATGCAACATAACTGTGTGATCGAATTTTTGAAATAACACTATTCCACTATTTATTTTATGGTGAACTTTGAAGACTTATAAAATTGATGAGAAAAGAAAATTTTCCCAAAGGATTTCCTGCTAAATGTACAAACTTTAACATTACTTTCATACATTTTCAATGACTTTATGGGCAATTTCTGATATTGGTCAAAGGTAATACACATTTTCTGCAGAATATATTGATAATAATCATAAATTCAATGATTTTTTTTTTTTTTTTTTTTTGAATTAATCATTTGAAATGAAATGAAACCATTTTGATTAATCTCAACCATCATCTTTTTAAATTGAGCAATTTTTATACTCGTCAACTGCTATCCAAGAAACTAAATATTGTTTTAGGAATCCTCTATTTCTGGATGTTTTTTATTTTACGCAGATGAAAAAAAATCAAATCTAAAGTTCCTTCCTTAATGCCCATACAACCCCCTCCTCCCCCTCCCTTCGCCCTTAAGCCTATTTTCTCAAAGAAAATTTGGAAAAGTTTTATTTTATTATTTACGGAAATAACGGAAGATTCTTGTTCACTGTCGAAATGCTCAAATTGTATTCGGGTTTAATCATTTCAATAATGACAAATAATTTATTTCAGACAATAATAGAACTCACAACCTTTTGAAATACACTAATTGTAGGTTGGTTTCTTTGCTTGTAACTACATTAACAGAGTTAAGATGGACCTATTGACTTTTGTTCGTCCGCATCTTGTTATAATTATCGTGAAACATTGTATGATCCCCTTCTCATCCCACTAACTCAAAAACATATGCATGTTAATATTGTCAATCACACTGTGAATATGTAACACGATTTCATTTCGGGTAATTATTCTCAAAAATCGATCAGAAACCGGTTTGTACAAAATGTTTCAAGTGTGAAGTGCAAGGGATGAAAATTTGAAAAATCATTCACTACCTCAAAAATATTGATATACATTGAATCTCAATAGATCGTCACTCAGATCGTTGCTTTAATTAACACTGATCGGTCCCAAGCGCTCAAGAGTTCGAAGAAAAAATCGTCAACACAACTGTGAATCGTAAAATGATATTCATTGGCTCAAATAGGCTAAACAACTCACTCCAGCCAGCCAGTGCGGTTTTCTGGCTCAAGCATATGGATTTCTCGATTTATGTGTATGAAAACAACTCGGTGTATTCGCTAATATGAAACAGGTTGTAAATAGAATTTTCCAAAGATTACGGACGTTTGAATTCGTTTTAGTTAATCAATTTATTATTATTGATATTTGGTTTATTGATCTTTCACATCGATTTAGAGAAAGTAATGGAGATTCGTTGGGTGGTAGTAATGGGTGATCCTCAGCATTTTTCCGATTTATTTCCTTAAATTTTGATCGTAGAATCGGATTCTACGCTGCAAATCTAAGTAGACCCTCCTTTCGAATTTTTCAACAGTTGTGATCAGTTCATCAAGGTATGGTCGAACTGGGACGCACATCATAAACATTTGTTCAGTATTTTAGAGGACGAACGGACCGTTAACACGTTTTGCTTCCTCTTTCTTTGCCAATTCTTTGTCGGTCACCTAAATAATGCGTGCTAAAAAACAACAATGAAAATTGCCTTGTACAGCCTTTTGTCGGCTAACTCCCTAAATATTTACAGTCGAACTGAGTTGATAAAACCAGACGAGTTCCTACAAACTCTCCATAAAAACCAAAAATGGCTTCTATTTGGGACGTTGATTAAAAACGTTTTGGTAAAATCGGTGATAAATTGTTTTACTCGTTATTTCGGGAACGAGAGGTTTTAGGAGACGACAAGTCGTTATTCAACTTCGATCGATAAAATGTCCAACAGTTGAGTTTTTCTAAAGAAATATATACTACGTGGATTAAGCAAACCTCAAAAGATTGTTGATGTTGTACACGTTTTTCCCTCATCTAATACAATGGATACTTAAGATAACTACTTGAAAAACCCCCTACTGAAAAATCGACATTACGTACCAACCGATTCATTCTGTAGAACATCATGGATACTAAATTCTATAAATATTGACAGCATTAAATTAAATTACGTTTTCCATGAAAAAATCAATTGTTATCGTCACATGCTTTTTATGAGGGAAAAAAGAACCCCGAATTTCCAATAAAGATCTTCGTAATCAACCAAGAAAACGTAAGAGTTTTTTTCTTCAATACCTCACCGCCCTTTACAAGTTGTCTTTTCAAGAAAAGTGGATTCAAACTAAATACCTTCTTGGGGGGGTTCTTGGTTTGAAAGTAGAGGCAGACTCGATTTTTAAAATCGATCTAACATCCATGAAAAAAAAAAAAATTTCTATGAAAACGCTGCTCATTATTCCTCAAAGGTTTAGTATTTAGATAGTTAAAAACCCGTTTAGGTAAATCACTGATCCATGTACATTACGCATAGTCAGAGAAATATGATCTAAACTCGGCGAATATTTATCTCGTGTTGTCCATTCTAGATGCAGTGAGAAGATCCTCATTAATGTTTTACAAGTTGAATCGATTAGAAACAAATTAGCCAAAAGGGCCGTCTGGTCACTGACATCCATAACTTGAAATAATTACAATTATTGACTCCTGGATTTCTATGTACAGTTGGATGACTTCGTGTTGAATATTACTCCTTGAATAGCAACCTTTACTAGGCTCTTCGTACGGAACGAAAGCTGATATCAAAACATAAAGTAGCGGTTTTCGGTTTTCAGTATCGTGCTTTGTAAGTTTATAATTTTAATTATTAAAGCTAAAGCAGTATTATTCAACAGGTACAGGCACATCATGGTTTTTAGATCGTTTTTTGGTGTATTATTTTCAATGATAAGCCTTCGCAATTTCAAGTTCCAAGGTGCTTTGATTCCAAATCTGCTAAGTTCCTTCGACGTCCACCCATAATAAGCTTAGAATTGACGTGAACAGTCCGTTCTTCCGCACATGGATCCTTTTGGGGTCTAGTTGGTCCAAGTTTCTAGCCAGTCTCATGCGTAGATGCTGTAGACAAAACGCCAATAACGAGATTTTTCGAGATTTGTGACGACACATGCCAGTGAGGTTCGATCCAAATCAATTAAGATGAGGTTCACAGCACTCCTACCCCATCAGACGTAGACAATCTAATTTTGATGGGTGGGGATGTTGAAAATGGGTTTTTTAAATCCTTTTTTTTCTTGTTTTGAGGACTTGGCAGATACAAAAAGTTCTACAGTTTGGGAATGGGGAGGGTTGAAAAACAATAACCCTTTGTGAAATAACTGGAATGACCCCCTCCCCTTCCACCATAAAACATAAGGGGACATTTCAGACCTATCAAGCACGTTTCACGTATATTCTTCGTCACATTTGCTATAACAAGGATCCAAAAAATAATTGTTTCCATCTAAATCTGGAAAATTTTCCACTGTGGGCCGGACGGCGTTCGGATACATATATATATTGGGTATATTTATGTAGTATATATACTTACCTGAAATGTAAACTAACAAAAGGGACCGAGGGTTAAACATTTACTTTCTTGCTCATAACCGAACTCAATACATCAAAGCTGCGTCAATATTTTTAGGCTGTGATTTTATGTAGGCTGCTATTTAGCTCCGTAAGTTATAAACCTTCCGACCCGTAATTGCATAATAAAATGTGGTGATTACGAAGATTTATTGCTGAATTTACAATAAACCTCAACTGCCTCTGGTTCGTTGAGTTGTCAACTGGTGACAACATACCTTGCCAAACTTTTCCATTGTCAACACTGATTTGTTAGGTTAGCGCACTAATAATAAATAAGTATTAAATTTGTTACAAACGAAAGTAATTTTTGTTTTTCTTCAACTTTTCGTAAAATGAATTATAACTGTTCCACGGGCATGAATTATTCTATAAACATAGCCTCTATAAACTTTCATTTAATAGATACTCTAATAATTTTCAATTTGTCTTTTGGTCAGTATAAAATTTTGTCATAATATGACAAAACAATACATATTATGTCAAAGTCATCGACAGTTTCTGGTGATTCTACTAAATCATACAGGTGACTTCAAAGAGTCGCACGAGCCCATTCGGGCTGCTTCACTTTCATTCGTTCGTTCTCCCATTTGATGACGATTAGGGCCCTCGTCACATTTTAGCGAGCAGCTTTGTCAGCAACACCGCTGCCTCCGTGTCTTCCCCAATTTCATTTCTGTCAGTTATTCTTTCAGTCGGAATTCCTTGACGCTAATTTCTATTTTTTTACTGAGATCTTAGAATAGCAATCCTCCTTCATCAAATCCCTTCTCAAGGTTAAAAGGGTTTAACGCTCCTCTCCTCTTCCTTCTTGCATAAATTACGTAAGATCGTCATCGTTGTGCTTCTAAGGGTACCATATTTTCAAGTAAAGTGTTCTCTTTTTCAGTATTTTCATATGATGCAGTAATAGGACGATCTTTACGGTTCTTAGGGAACAAAAATTTAGCATCCAAAACGTTTGATTTTCAACAGATGACATTCATCAATCTCCAATGAATCTGACGAATGGCAGCGATCTGTTCTTCAGCGTCGGTGAATTGTTTTTTGTGCGTTGTGGAACATTGATGTTTCCCAGAGATAGCAGCAGCATAAAGGATTAGTGATTTTTTTTCCGTTTCCAGTCGCGTGCTATGAAACATAATAATTTTAATTATTAAAGCTAAAGCAGTACTGTTCAACGACGGCCATGAGGCACAGAAAAAAGCATTCCCCATCACATACTGAACCTTTAACTCACTTAAAGCAATTGGGTACAACCTTTGTGTTTGTAGTTTTGTAATCCAAATTACCTATGAGTTTTGTATTGAGTCATAATTGCATACCTGTACTTGATTATGACGTGAAGGTGATGAGGATTCATCATAACGACCACTCATCCATCACCAATTGCCTATTACCTTGGTTTCCACTCAAGTTTGACACCTGATCCAATTTAAAGGTTTCGTATTCAGATGTATTGTACGTATGTGTAACTTCTTATTCGAAGTGACTGATTGAACGCATCCAGTATAAATTGGCTATTAAATGCCTTTCCACGGATGAGGTCCCAATTACCTAATGGGATTCCTAGAGAGAATTACTGGTATCTATGTACTCTCCTCCCCACCTACTATACGTCTCAGGTCAATATTTACACATATTGTTAACTGAAATTGAAAGACCGCAGTGATACAACCCATAAAACGGTGCAAATGATTAGAGGTCTTTTATGTTTGTATTAGACTAACCGTTCTGAGTAATTCCACTACGATAGACGACTTCATTTTAAACGTAAATTCATTAACACCAACCTTTACAGCTGATGAGAGCTTATAGCTCATGATGTTGTGACAAGACCGTGGGTCTTCCATATAATTCAATACAATGTGTTGAACTTGTCATGTTCAAACGGAAAGCCCTAGATTTACCGTAAATCATCATGTTAACACTAATTTCAGCTTTGTAGGTCGATTAAGACCGAGTACAGCCATTGCAGTTCTTCCTGACATGAGACTATATTTTCCACAGGGGCAGGTGAAAGTAAAGACTTATGCGCAATATACCCACTGTAATTGTATATTACTGTGTATTATAATTAAATATTTTGTCTTTGTTCGTTTACAGAGGTTCATTGTTGAAAATAATTACCCCGAATTGTAGGATTAATATTGCTATGGAATCTACAGCTGTCTATGATACCTTCGTTTGTTAGCTTATTCTAACGGTTGAGTCAAGTCGGATTTCGTAAATACCTCGTTCGTTTTATTGGTATCCTCCTCGTCTTATTTCATTCTCTCGAATTATTATTTTTATTCCTCCCGGATTATATTATTATTTTATAGTATTATATTATTTCATGAATTCCCGGGTTAGAGGTCTTCCATATTCTCCCCGAGTGTATCGGTGTCCACTCAACCTTCATTTTTCCAACGGTTGATAAATCCAAAATGACCGATGAATGAAGTAATTAGTACTAAACATCAAATGAAGATCGTTTGAGACTTGTGATGATTGATCACTGGCACAACCATCTGCTTCGTAAAAGCAGTCACGAGGCGCGAGTCTGGTCTTCGATTTTGTTAGGGATGAGCAAAAAAACCGATTAATAGTTTTGAAGAATCGGAAATATTTCAAGTCACAAGGCATGATATGGTGGATTTTTCAATTTTGTTGATATTTGAGAACTTTGTGGTTAAAGAAATTGTTAACTATCTATGTTAAACTAAAAATAAAATCTTGCTTTCAAACATACATAGTTGAATATCCACATTTGTGCTATCTGTATTTACACTTTTTTAACACATTTTTATGAAATTTTAATACATTAAAGCAAGAAGTGTCTAATGTTCTAGTTCAAGGTTGAAAAACTCATTTTGATTAATATTCTGGTATAAAATTGAACATTTTGAACCGTTCTTCACCATTATTAGTGATTTTTTAGCATATTTTTTCCCAAATTTTACTTTTTCCAATGCTGTGTGAAAAATTCATTCTTTAGGAACGCTCGATCATTTCGGGAAAGAACGGAGTTTTAATCTCAATTCCGAGGATAATTACATTCAAATTATATCAGATGCCCATGTAAAAAATAAAATAAAAAATATACAAATAATGAAACCCGTGTACCTAATGATTACGATTAATCCAACCCGGAGAACATCGATTAAAAAAAGTTAAGTTTAAAAAGCAAAAACTCTAACCAAAACCATCTTTGGGTTTCGTTTGTTTCCTAGATCGGTAAATCATTCCAGTTCATTTGCTTAATCTTGTGGGTTATGTAGTTCAAGAGAATAATATCCTCTTGTGTTTGATATGCTCTGTCGAATCTAATAGATTCTATCTAAACTGGGATAACTGATAAACCTTTAATAAAATCTTTACATCTTTGAAAGTCTATCCGTAGCAGTTGGACGAACTAAAGAAGCAGTCACGAGGACATAAGAATCTTTCACTGTTTGATCCTCAATACTTAAATTAAATCCACTGTTCAGGCGATCTTGTTGACGATTTGGCCAGGAGAGCCTTAGGACGCCAACTCTTATCTGAGGCCAGAACCAGTGAAAAGAACAGTGTTCAGTCCTCACCTCCACTTTCTTGAACTCTTATACAGGGTCAATTTCGCTCCTTCAATTAACGATCAACAATAACAATCATCACTGGCGCCTGCGCAATTCTTCCATTTTGCCCTCCCTTCTCCAAGGAAAGCTGTGGCTCATCCATCATCGCCTCTTCACGTTCACTTCGATCTCAACCTCTTATAAAACTGCGCCTCTTTTTTTATATTGAAGGTCCCTGTATCCTTCCGTTTTTTATGCGACGTCTTCATCTCTGGATCCCTGCATCTCTGAAGAACACTCGTCCTTACCAGCTTGTTCAGCGTTCTACCCTTTTGGCTGGCGTTTCTGTAAGTACCAGCAAGTACTCCTCACATCTCAATGTTGTTTCGAAGCCTCCATGCGCCACGTGCTCTCGGATTGTGTCAGATTCCTTATGGAAGAATATATTGCTTTCAGCTTCCACTGCATCGTGCGCTCTCACTCGCCCTTTTTGCTGCTTTGTTCGCTGTCTCTCGAATTCGGATCGCCCCATACCCGACGAGGACCGAAGCTTGGCCATTTCTCGATCGCTGTGTGAGACTCGCCCCCCGTCACGGTCAGAATATTATTTTCAGTTTTTAAAGGCTTCCGAGCTACAATATAATTTATATTTTACCAAACAGTTGACAGCAACGTCCTATATCTTCTTAGTAAAACAAATTATAACTATAAGAAGAAGAAGTTATATTATATTTCTTAAACAGTTAGGAGGAGCTCCACTAGGACCCCTGTAAGCACATTGCTTGTCTTTTTCATTAATTTTACTTCAATAGGAAATCGATTTCTTTCCTTTTTTTACGTTATTTACGATTCTTAGCCACTTTCGTTGTTTTTCGATAATAAATTGAATAGATCACTTTATAAGGTGTTTGACTGCGAAAGTTGGTCACTTTTTTATTTCCAAGTAGTACCTTTTCCACGTTCAAACATCCACTAATCGCTACAATAAACGAAAACGTATAAAATCTTTACAGTTAAGGTATCTAATCTTGAACTGAGAAACGGGCAGAAGGTTTCGATTCAACTATATAAGGAAGAATTTTCGTAATAGGCGAAGCAGATTGGAATCGGATTGGTCACCCATCGACAGCGACCGGAATCAAGGTCATCCCATTATCGATGGGTCACGCCGAGTTAGTACCTAACCGTCAAAGAACCAGAAAAACACCGCAAATGTTTACCCGCCGGCTTAGTCCTTACGTCATCAAATGTATCGTCAACGAAAAAAAACATAATTGCTCATGCGCAGTAGTTACTAATTAAGAGATAGTGATCAAAATGATATGAGTTGATCAAACCATGATTTCTATACTACCCTCCAAATGACGGATTTCATTTTTGTACATACATAAACTATTTTGAAAACAATGAAACTCGTAGAGGACTATTCACCGCCTGTTTTGTATACTCCTAGAAATTGTCATCAACATCGGATGAAAGATATAGAAATAAAGCTTGTTACGAGGGTTTCCAGAAACACCACAGACAAACCGACACGAAAGTAATATGTGTCTTTTAAGCACATCGTGTTACTTTTAAAAAACAACTTAGTAGAAGAGATATTCACAGCAGAAATGTAACATATACACGTAATGAGTTAATAAAACTGTGATGAGGGTAAACGTGTGCTCTTGCGATCAAATATTTGATATTTTTACTAATTTAGTGAAAGCCGTGTTTGGAACTGTACTGAATTGTCCAAATTTTAGAGTACGTACTTTATTAGTATTTATCCTTATTTATCCATTTTTTTATTTCATTTTTAATTTGAATTTCTGGTCCAGTTGTTTTGGTGGTTGGTACCGTCGGCGCTCAGTCGAATGAAACCCCAGATTTGGGAGGCAAAATCTAAACTGCTGAATTTCTGTAATCTTTGACAAAGTTTCACACTGAAACCCTTCGTCTCAGCCTCGAAAGAGTTTTACTCGGAAGAAAGATCTCACAATACTAGAATTACGGCAATTTTTGACAATTTTGAGCTAAACATCGCTGTTCTGAGTTCTTGCGTTATAAAAGAAATTTATTTCTTACTGTAACTACAATATTTGGTACATATCACTCCAGTTTCAGTGAGTATTGATGAACAGAACAGTCTCAGAAATACAAATTAAACAAGCTCCAGTAGAGCGTTTTTAATTCGGTAGACAATGATTTATGTAATAAATCAGAGTGAAGCAGCATTTCTTTCGAATTCTTTATTTAACAGAAAAAGTACAAAAATTGCCTGGGAATTATAAAAGGTATGCGGAGCGCTTGAATGAACCGGCCATCACCGAACGCCCCCTCCCTCCCTCAATAACGATATCAAATCCAAATTTTCTGAGGTTTATTGGACATTAGAAATATTGAAGAAGTGAAGAGGTCCATTTGTCACCATTGTCCCCTCCATTCATCCCCTTCCGTGATGAAAATTAAATTAGCTGAAATATTTTTAACTACAAAACCAAGATCTTGATTGAATAAGAAAAGGATGACATGAAGCGGTCAAGAATACTTGCTTGACGTGGCTTAAAGGTCCAGTTGTTACCCCTGCCATAATGGAGGCAAGTTTAAGCCGATAGTGTAATGCCAAGACCTGCGGCTTGTGAGACGCGTGACTGGCGGCAGACCGCATGCCACGCTTGACGCCATACGACTACATCCATAACGCCATCTCCCAAGCTTCAATGTAGTTGAGAAGAACAAGCGGAAGCATTCTTTTTACCTGTATTTTCATTTAATCTCGTTAAATTCTGTTGGATTTCAAAGCGTGTTTCCGAGTGTAAACAGGAAACATTGTCTCGGGTTGTACAGTCCAGTTCTGGTAGTCCGATGATCCGCGTAGTAGGGTCATCTCATACATAAATGATAAACCTTTGTGTAATAATTTGCAGTGTTTCCCTTTTTTACTGTAAAGACTCTTCACTGAAAAAGTTGAACGAAACATCAATAAACACACTTATCTTTTTCCGAGTTGTTGAACACAACTTTTTTATCACTTTGATCTAATTTCAAATGTCAAATTTGACTCCGCCATTGTCATCAGAACGGTTTTCTGTTGAGCGTAACTTGATAAGCAGCAATTAGGGGATAACTTTTTCGGTTAGATCAATGATTGGGCCGAACGGGATAAGTACAGATCATCCGAGATCAAAACAATTTCCACTGTGCCCATCCTTTCTATCGAAATCAATAAACCGTCGCTATAAAATTCTGATACGGTTCAAATTATAAACAAAGGTTTATTATTCCTGCGTTACGCAGCTCTTCCAAGTCTATATCTCTCAGATGTAGTCAATGCTACATTATATTCAATGCCTCTCAAATTCAATATGCCTCACAAAATGCTTCTTTTATATTTCAAAACTGTAGATCGATTAGGAAATAAATCATCCTTGAGGCTTCTTCAGCTGATGTGTGTCCCATATATTGTACATTTATTATAGTCCCAAAGAAATTCATTCAAATTTCCCCCCCCCTACATCGATTAAAAAGGTCCTAGCCATACCCATGTTCAGAACCTAAAAACACATCTTAAAACACAATTTTGTGGTTTCCAGTGATGGGGTTCACTGATTGAATGTTAATTAATAAAGTGGAGCCTTAGAGCCCTCTCTCACCGAAATCGTCAACGGTATTAAAGTCATTCGGCACCTGCTTAATCTTGAGACTGACAAGTTCGCCCTCTGCTAAAAAGTTTATCAATTCAGTGGGAACTTTTGACTTATTCTTCAAAAAGAATACTGAATAATATCTCGTGAATTGTCCTAGAAAAGAATGCAATATTTTACTGTTTCAAGTGTCGTGGCTGCCTAATAGGGTAATTGATGTAGTTTTGCCCTTCTGCGTCTTTGGGTCCATACTTGCACCTATGTCCGAACTGCTCCCAAGTGAGCCCCTTGTTTTGAGGAAGTCTAATTCTTATTTAGATGGCCAAGGAGTTCATGGTCCAATCGCACATGTTCCAAGGACACTAGAAATCCGAGCTCAAAAAATGAATTAATAGCTAGTGGGCCCTCCTTTTTGCTTGATAACTTCCCACAAATAGGAATTGATCTAATCGACGAGTTTCTGAGTCATACTGGATGGTATCCAGGAGCACTCGTGCCCATCTGGAATCAATACCAAAACAATACAGTTGCGATAACAAATCATGAAAATTGTTTTCTCTTTTGAAATGTTGTTTAAGAACACTTATATATTTCGGCCATACAATGATTTGGAAAAGATTTGTATTCGGTTATTGTTTTTTCTCATGTTTGCATTAACCCTCACTTACCTGGATCAATTCTGTTAGACTTCCCTGTATTGTGAGACGTCCATGAACTTGACCGGAAAAAAATGCTGATTCTGTAATTTTTATGATTCTTGACCTCTGGTAGTTGCTATTGGGGGGGGAGTCTTGATTGATGCTATGCTAATTCACATGAACTCCAGTTTGTTTGTGGAGATTTTGTTCTTCCCCTTTTCTGAAACAAATGGCTCTTGTGTCCGAGATTCCCAATCAGAAAAATAATTAATTAAATAGATGTCATTGTTGAAAATATACTGTATCAATAGAAAGTCAGATAAAAATCAACTACCAGATTCCCCAAGTTTTCAATAGACGAAGTTCGTGGTGCACGTTTATTTGAGTTCTATAAACATAATTTTTACCAATACTTATACCCCGATACTATTCAGGTTTTGTGACTATTTTAAAGGGATTATTAATGTTAACGAATTTTACTTAACTCCTGATAAGGCTCTAAGGGTCGAAAGAAAATGCCTGAGTGGAGCTTTGAGGCGCGTGACTGCTTTCGCTTTTCATAGTCACTGACTCAAGATATGCTCGAGCAAGTGCGTGAACAAGAAATGTATTCTCAAAGCTGCCTTAAGAATTTCATTACTTTCTCGAGTGAGGAACATTTAGGACTAAGAATTCCGCCCTAGGTATAGAATGAAGGCTGTAGTAGATACAATTCAGAGTCAGAGGTTGTCTCAGAAAAATAACAGTAGGGAGATAACCAACCCTGGTTCAACTATCCTCGTTATCTTTTGTGTAATGATCCGTTAAAATTGATCTTTTCACGCCTCGTAAAAGGGTTTAAAAGCGGTTTACCGGATACAAACAAAATGGCAGAGAAACAGAGCGACAGATCAAGCAGAAAACACATTTTTGAAAACTTTATTTTAAACCAATTTCCAGATTTTTGGAGTATTCCAATAGGTAGTTTTCGTAACAGCAAAAGATTAGTTACTCTAGGTTTGTAGGGAAAGTAACGATCCATTGTGCATTCCGAGCTGCGTACTGACATTCTGATACTATTTGGTTCTCGATTTGAGTCACTCATTAATTCAATATCAACTTTTTATTTTTTGAGACATTGTCTGAGTGGGTATAGCTTACGTAATTCGAGTACAAACTATTAAACTCGTTGGTAATGGTTTTATATTCATTTACGTCATTGAGCTTTTCAGTTAGAGAATATAGTGAGACACCTCAACAATATTTCCGTTTGCTCCTCTGTTATCGAAAGTTATTGGACCAGATTGATAACAAAGCCAATACATCAAGCTCTATCGAAAAACATCATAAAATTAAAGTAACACGGAAATTTAAAAAATTTAAATAATTAAAACGGGGTCCAGAGTTCATATTCCTGATTTATTCATTTATTGTTATTATTTTTTTAAAGGTTCGTGTAGAATGATTTTTGGTATATTATTCTGACTAATAACTCCTCCTCAACATTTTTTGTTTCACATTTCAAAATGCTTATCACCTATAAATTGAATTTATAAAAAATTGTCCGGTCAAACTTGATGAAAATCAGAATACAGAAAACTTTCAAAATAACTCAAATGTTTTTATGTGCGTCTGATGTATAGTGATCAGTGGTTTACTAATACAGAGATGATAAACCTCTGTGTTATACTTTGCAGAATTTAATTTTCGGATTCCATATCATCTTGGTGCGTATTACACACTTTTAGGGTTGTTTTTCATGGTCGATTATAAAGGTTTATTATTGACAACAATAAATCGTGATTATGGTCTTCAACCATTAAAATATGGATGAATAATAACATAATTTAATTGGATTTTTTTCAGATTTTATCACTACTGGCATCATTATCATGGAGTGTATTCGCCTTACCTGATCACAACCATACATCATTTGGTAAGTGTATGAGGAGCCCAAGCAAAATTATTAATATTATATTTGGGTCGAGGCGGGTTGCGAAATTGCCGAATTATGGTACAAGAAACGCTGCAAAATATCACACAAAGGTTTATTTTTCTTTATTAGAAAAAAGAGAGAGAGAGTGAGAGAGGGAGGGAGAGAGAGAGAGAGAGAGAGAGAGAGAGAGAGAGAGAGAGAGAGAGAGAGAGAGAGAGAGAGAGAGAGAGAGAGAGAGAGAGAGAGAGAGAGAGAGAGAGAGAGAGAGAGAGAGAGAGAGAGAGAGAGAGAGAATATTCACTCCTTCGGGTTTATTGAAAGTGACTTTAACATCACAGGGACATGTCAGATCGAAAGCTGATTTTTGTGCCAAATTTCATAAACATAGGTCAAGAAGTTTTGGTGAAGACTTTTGGAGGAGGAACGACTACTTTATAAACTAGATTCTCGTAACGTGCGTGTATTTTAATTGAAACAACAATTTCTTCCCCGGTGGATTTCAAAGGTAAACGGAAAGACAGCTGGTCACTCCTTGTGGCTAACTAATCACCCTGGGAACTTGAGAAGGGGCAGGTCTACCCCCCCTTCAAGACCGCTGGGTCGTGAGGGTACTGTATACCCTTTGCGCCGTGTTTTTAGGGTACTACATAGGGCTCCGTCCACGCCTTGCTAAGAGTAGGTTTACATCTACCGTTTTCAATCTTCCGTTGCAGTTCGCTAGAGTTTTCTCAAAAGGAAATAAACTGATTTTTTTTTTTAATTCATTTTGAAATCTACGTAACTTGAAACCAAACTAACAACTTTTGAAGTTGTCAACATTCTGTTTTTCTTGGTAGATTCCGAAGGCTCAATATTGAAAGTAACAAACCAAAAACGATGGATTAGTCAAAATATCCGCCAATGGCCTTCAAAAACAGTTTGCAGCTTCTTGCCCAATCAGTTCAGATGGAACGAAACAGTTTTGTTGACTGAATGGGCCACATGACCCTACTATTCCACGGAAATGTAGAAGATGGAGAAATGATAAATCTCGGTGGGTCAACTTTTTTTTTCATTTAGTTATTAGTTAAGTTATAAATAAGCTTACTGCTCACGTGCCGCGTAGCCAGCGAGCAATATGAGAGAATTATTTTTCTCCCATGTGGTTTTCACTTGGTTTACAGCACCTGGAGCTGTGTGAGCCCAGTATGTGAGCTCTTTCGTAATTCCGATAGCCGAAGTAGTACGCTTTGTTTACTCCGAATGTAGTTGAGCAAGGGTTGTTTGCTCTTGTTCGAACATCGAAAACGAGTTTAGGGTTGGGATCTGTGGAGAAGAATCGGGGATGGAAGTTGACTCCGATGTGGTCTTGATATGTTTATCGCATACGGGAATAGATACCAACAATTAAAAAATTGTGATCAATGAAAGACAGAATAACTGTCTTAGCTTTTCATCTCTATTCATTTTTTACCTTCACGGAATAAATACTTGAATGCACAGCCATCACGCTAATGGAAATAGGGTAGGAGACAATAATTGTCTTCTAGAATTATTCTAGTTTTAAACGATTCTTTTGACGTTCCTGTCAAAGGTATCCATAGATATCGATCGAACTTTATGAGTAACTACTACTGTCCGATTCCACCCTCTAGTGCCGTACTCTGAATGACTTCAGAGGAACCCTAAAATTGTTAAATAGCTTGCGTTCCTTGTGGATAGACTAGAAAGCAAAAAAGTGAAATCAGGTTCTTTGTAATGAAAAACAGCAAGAAATTCTATGCAATATGAGTACGTTTTGGGAAGGTGTTGTAAGCATTTTGTACCAGATACTTTAATTATTTCACAATGAACGAATATTTCAAGCCTGTTATTTGTTTCAGAGAAATCCCACGATCAACACTCAAACCCGAAGACACCTAAATCTGCTGCTTACTACTTAGGAAATGTACAGAATGAGGAAAACTACAAAGACATCGGTCCAGAACTTTATTCTGCCGGCCATGGAAATGACGGGCAACCAGACTTCGGTGTTAGAAAATTGGATTCGCATGTAGGCAAAAAAGCCAATGGACGCAGGATACTTGGCGTTGCAGGAGAGTATGCTTATGCTGACACTGACGGTCACCGTATTCTGGTCCCACATAGTGGAGTTGGCAGGTATGGGGCATCTGGGAATTCATTCTACGCTGGTGGCTACCCAGTTGGGAATGGTGGATATCCAGGATATGGAAGTGTCAGCAGAGGGAGTAACCCTAATTATGGTGTCGTTCATGGAATTTATGGTGATCCTACCTCTGGCAGTGGCAACCCAGGTGGCTATGGAAGGTATCCAGGCTATTTAGAAAACGGCAATAAGGGATATGACCACAAAGGTGGAACGTTCGGAACATATAACACTGGTGGGATAGGAAGTGGTAACTATTGGAATCCTATTTTTGGTGGCAGCCCTAACAAAATAGTAAATCCTTCCTATGGTGGCCCTGTAGGAAACCCAGGTGTCTATGGAGGAAATCCGGGGTACGGAGGAAGCATCTATGGAAATAATGGTAAAATAAGTGTATTGGACGGAACATATCCTCCCTTTGGTGGTGGCACTTCTGGTGTCTACGGAATAAATCCAGGAGCTGGAATTGGTAACTACGGGAATAATTTTGGTGGCAGCCCTTGGACCACTGGTAGTCCCTCCCCTGTTGGCACCCAGGGTGGCTCTGTAGGATACCCACTATTTGGGGGGATAGGGTTTGGTAATAATAGCAGCAAAGGTGGCAGTTATGGAACATATCCAACCATTGGTGGTGGACTAAATCGTAAATTCGGGGCTGGTAACTATGCGAATCCTTCTTTAAGTGGCAGCTCTTGGGGAGTTGGTGATCCTTACTCAGGTTTTGGCCAATCTTGGACCTATGGTAATCCTTCCATTGGTGTTAGCAACCCTTGGACCAATGGAAATCCTTCCATTGATGTTAGCAACTCTTGGACCATTCGTAATCCTTCCGTTGGTGCTGTCAACCCTTGGACCAATGGTAATCCTTCCATTGGTGCTATCAACCCTTGGACCAATGGTAATCCTTCCATTGTTGCAATAAATCCTTGGACCAGTGGTAATCCTTACATAGGTAGTGGCGCCATTTGGACCAATGAAAATCCTAATTATGGCCGCGCCCCCCAAAGTGCCTTTATTGGACACTCAGGATTCGGAGGAGGCATCTATGGCAATAATCTCAGAAAAGGTGGTACGTACGGAACACAATCTCCCTTTCGTACCCCTTCAGTGAAATCAGAATCAGGAAGCGGCCTCTACAACGGGACTTATCACGAAAAAACTGTCATCCCTGTCAGACAAGTCGATGTACCATATTACTCGTCGAGGTCTCTCAACCACAGACACAAACGTAGTAAAAACTGATGATCCAACATTCTCAATGAAGAAAATCATCTCCTCTAACTATTTGTGATATTCAATTATGATGTATTCTTATAAGAACAAATGTTGTACAATAAAATCTGTAAGTTGATGTTGAACCCAAATATGCATGTATCATTCATTCCCATCCAAAAAGTTCAACATGAAAAACGAACTGTATTCCAAATATAGAAAAGGAATGATTCTCCTCAAATACTATGTGTAACACAATATCGTCTTACTCTGTTGGCAATCGGCTGTTTCGATATATCAATCGACTTAAGTTAGTATCGATTTGAAACAGAACAATTTGCAACGATCAGCCTTAATGTGATAAACCTTTACGAAATACATGAGAGCTAGGACTTCAGGTCCATGTGTGGTCTTTATGTTGATCGTCCACAGGAAGTTTTGCAGCGTTTATTTTAGAAGTATTTTTTTAAGCGTATATTTATATATTTATTATATATTATATATTGAACATAACAACTAGTTACATCATACATACATACAGTAAGTAACTATCAAGTTATTTAGCTATAACATAATTACGCAACTTTATGGTGAGAGTTCACTAACTAGCACCACACTACACTATCACATCGGTATCAGCATCCCAAGTCCAAGGGTTTGGTCCTCGTCAGGCGCCGAATAGTACTGGAGTTGTCAAGAAGCTGAATGGCTTCCAAATTAGTATGCGCGAGAAGCCGCTGTTCATATCTTCGAGCTAAACTCCAACCAAAACAGACCAGCCACGAAGGACTTGACATGGGTGTGTCAGGTAAAGCAGGTGATTTGAGTTCAACGCAGCACGGAATTTGTGCACTTATATCCTTAAATTACTTGTACCAAAACTTACTCGGTTGGAGCACCTAATTACCTTAGCCTGTTATCGAAACTCCAACAATATGAGAGCATTCCAGAGAACCATTTAGGAGCACAACGAAAATAGACCCGTACCTATAATTTTCTCTAATTTTATATGGAGTTCTGCATATATTTATAAATATCGATCTGGAAGACAAATTTCCAACTTCAACCAGTTCACTGGATCAGTTGAACTCCAGCCAAACAGATTCGACAACGATGTGTCCAGTATCGATGATGAGTTTCTAATCCAAATCCAAATTTGTAATGTTCTACCTTCCCATACATAATTAGATATGCATATCAGAAGTACAATGTTTCCTCTTGTAGTTCCTCTGGTGTTGTAGATAGAACCAGTTTGAGCACTTGACTTGCTTAATTTGTAATTCGAAGTATATGAGAGTCTGGTAGAGGTCCATTAAAAACAGCAGGTTGACAATCAGACGTATATGTTTAAATAGAGGTCTGTCAATGAACTCCTCACCACCACCATCTCACTTGGTGGGGTAGGGGAAGAAAGAATTGCGAAATCGAAGAATTGTTCTTCGTGGCTGTATAGAATGTTATGCGAATCTTCGCATATGTTTCTGGGTCACGAATATCCGGCTTCAAGACTTCAACCAGATCACTGGATCAGTCGAATTCCGACCAAAACCGAACGGCTCCTAAGGATTCGACAATGGTGCGTCAGTCCGAAGGCAGGTAGGCAGTCAATGGTCACACTTCGAGGCAGCATAATAGCGGCGCGGCGCACGCTCCGATCCGTTCGTGACGGCCCCCTCGCGCCTCACCGCGGTCTTTCGCACCGGAGTCTGGCGCCCCGCGGCGGGCCGGAGGCGGTCGGCCCCCAGTGATATAATTTCGCCCTGCGGAGGGAGAGGGGGCCGCGCCCCGACCGGACTTGTCAGTCCGCGCATCAGATAGTTTGTTACACTTCTGTCGCACCCCACGGAACCCTGGACGCCCCCATGTATCTCAAGGTAGGGACTCTGACAATCTCAAATACACACCTAAATTTTCTGATCTACTGGAACTGAATTCATCTGGTTCTATAAAGGATAAATACCAGTCCTACAAAAATTAAACAAAAACACTCATTACATGAGGCAACAAATACGTTTTCGGAGTTGAGTTACATTGTACATTCCACTACGTTCTTTAGATTCAAGGAAACCAATAGAAAGGTGTTGCACTTTTCGTGCACGAAAACATTGACCTAAACAAATCACTAGAATGACAAAAAAACAGCCTATCACTAAATTTGTACTTCATACCAAGAATTTATAATATGATCAACAACATTATAAAAAGCAGCAAATTGTAACACAAAGGTGTATTATTTCTGTATTACGTAACCCTTCCTATCCTAAATCACTTTGGTCTTGTATTCAAGATTCAAAGAACTCTTCATTGATTGATTGAACTAGCAACAAGGGCGCTTCAATTGAACAGCGTTTTCATACATTCAGATTAACTTGTAAAACTCTCTAAGACGTCGGGGTAGTACTCCGTGAACATCAGGCTTTACTAATCCCTCTGTACTAAACAAAAGCTGATATCAAAATACCTTCAGCGGTGAAATATACTGTACGTCAACACGACGTAGAAATCCATGAGTAGTAGAAAAGGAAATAAAACATCTACCACCTTTCTTAATTTTTTCGCAAATAAATAACGTAAGTTATGAAATAGTCGATTTCGAAAGGAACTCTAGAAAAGTTATAGTCATTGCAATTATATTATCTGATTAGTAGATCGTTAGAGCTTACTAGGCGATTTTCATTAAGTTGACGCACACGCACATTCTTGTTGAGCTTTTGTTTGTTTTCACTTTCGGGAGATGGAAAAATTGGTCTCCGTGTCCCTGTCTTTCCTCAGATCCTCTTAACAGTATCAGTTTTCAATTGATTATGATGATATTCCAGGGAGAGTGCGGATTAGGTTGTAGATCGTCTTGCACTAGTGTTTCAGCTCAAAAATCATCACATCAGTCTGCACAAACGTACCATCCAAAAAGTATAATTTTCTCACGTTATGAAGGTTTGACAGACCCTCAAGTTTTCAAGGTGGTCGAGAAAGCGATAGAATCATGAGAACACTGCTCTTGCGCGAACCGAAATTCTTAAGATAAACTTAATTCCCACAGATCTTACGTGAGACCATGTGCCATTCCATATCTCTTAATATTTCAAAATTTAAAATTTCAGTTTTCTAGGTAGGTACACAAGGACAGAAAATTACCATTGGATTTCTGATGAGGAGTGCCTTCATCACAGTTCAGATTATCTGGAAAGAATATTATAAAACTTCTTGTGTAATATAAATGCATTTATAGAATGTTAACATTTTACTTTCCCCATTTTCAGATTTCTCTAGTCATCATTATATATTTAAGTTCAGTAAATGGAGAGAAGGCGACCAGCTACGTCTCAGTTTGTAAGTTGCACATCTTACAATTTAAATATTAACCGCTTTTGCAAACTTTTTTTTAAATTTGTTTCACGCTCCGGGGCCGTTTACAACACACATACCTCAATCGCTGCTTAAAAACGTAGTAAAATACACTTTTTATTGATATTAACACTACCTACAAAGAAGTGGATGAAGTAGAAGTTAGAAAGTCAGTATGTACCGTAAGATTTGAATTTTTCTAGTGAAATAATGTTAAGCACTACAAAACAGACAAGGGAGGATTTGGGTGGAGTTGATTACATTGGACGAACATTTTTGAATAGTTTGAAAGAAATTGTGAGGAAGTACTTACTTCAAATTGTTAGTCGATGGTTTCGTTTCTAACGAATGGGGCGGTTTGAATTATACGGAGTTGAAGGATGGGATTTTGCTCCTGTTCTAGTCGTCAAAACTGAAAGCGTCAACTCGTACCCATATATTTATGGCAGGTCCACAAAGGTCGGATTAGAGTATTGTATATCAATATTTCGTAGTACAATGGAACACTACGACTATTTACCAGGGTTTTCAATCTTGTGACCCGGTTGCTCACTCTCCCTGGGAGCTTGGGGACATATTCGCAAACCACACCAAATCATTTACCTGCCCAGAGTAGCAGATGTTGGAACCGTTTCAGTTTAATTGGTGGAGTAGATCACTGTCACTGTGTAGAAAAATGAGTTTCACGTCAGAAATCCAGGTACAAATCGCCCAGTCCTCTTAGAGTATTGCAGGCTAATCGCCATACCCTTTTGAAGGGATGAATATCCCATTCCCCCTTCTTGCTACATCAGCTGTGTACATCATTCTGAAGCCTACCAGAGAAAAAAGCAGATTGGGACGGGGCTAGGAAAATTATGACCACTCTGAATGAGAAGATCTTTGTTTACCACGTCGAAACAAGAGAGATACAAATAGTGTCGTAACAACTGCTAAATTTGAATCAAGGCAAAGGCAAATGCATGGTATGGTTCGCAAAGTTCATGTTTAAGAAGTCTTGGAAAATGTATCATTGAAGCTAGATTAATTTTGATTCTTGTTCTACGTACACCTTAATTCTCCGTTTTCAAGCATATCGTTGTTTTTAGTAATTGAGGAAATTGCAAGTTTCCTGAACGGAAATGTTTACCAAGTCCCACTCCCGCTCATGCCCGATCAAAATGAGATAAATAAAAACAAATAAAAACGGAGTGAGATGGAACGTTGTCTATATTTCCTCGAAAGTAAAGAGTTACACTGTTAAATCGATTTCGACGCTTAGGTCATCATCAATAACAAACATAAACACATGTTTTCAAACATGAACACACGTTTTCAAACATGAATTCATGTTTGTTACTGATGATGACCTAACCGTCGAAATCGATTTAATAGTGTAACTCTTTACTTTCGTGGAAATATAGACAACGTTCCATCTTACTCCGTTTTTATTTGAAATGGGTTTCCACAACTTCGTCGCGAGTGACTTAGTCCGTAAAATGAGATAGTTAAAAGCGTAAGTGTCTTCTATAAGAAACTAAATTACTTAGAGATTTGAAATCTCAAAATTAGACAAAAATTCAGCAAATAGTCAACTTTTACCACTCATCAAGTCGCCTTGGCAAGAAGCGATAAATGAGTGAAGATGTCGAAAAAGCTATCAGCTCTTTTAATAAGGACCACTAAATAACTTCAGCGTTAAACTTCTACGGTATTTCACACTTTCCCCGTTTCTGAACAGTTTACCTTATGGTAAGTGTCACAGAACTTGTTAATCATGCAAAAAGTTGATGGATGTTTTGTCAAACAAACAAAAGGTGGAAAATATCCCTTAGTTGAATGATATGTTTACGACTTTTATCGAACTAATATTTACGGGTCATTTCGAATACTGGTGGGGAGGATTCGCAGAAAACGATACCGATTTTCAGTTATTTATTTAGCATTTTGAATCAAATCACATAATTTTCTTGTCCCTTACACCTTCCTCGAAGTGCAAGCATTTAGGAGTTAAGGAAAAACTAGGAATTGCGAAATTTTATTCAACTTTTAATATTAATCCTAACCTATTTTGAGAGCAGACAAAGGTCTACTCACTCACATTGGTTATCTAAACGTAACCAAAACAAACTGTCAGGCTCCCCGACCACAACTTTTTGGACAATTCCTCAACCCCAACGCATTCATACCCCTGTAATGTAAATATGAACTGGAAGGAAATGGAAAGCTTCATAAATTTAAACACCCCTTCAATTTTGGTTCATTTTATTTGTTTTCTCCGTAGGAAGTCATAAAAATCAAAATTCCGTTGGTTGATGGCGAAAGCTTTATGAGCCGTTTCGACCGCTTTTGTGCAAAAAGTCTAGGATATCATTTTAGTGGCTGCTATGCCATAACTGAATTGATAAATTTAGGTGTACTTTCAAAAGTAATAACAGTTGGAGTTGTTTACCACGTCTAAAGCATCCAGGGTTCCTCATAATATTTTGATTAAGAGACGGTATTTAAAAGGTGGGATGGGATAGCGGTATGGGTTCATCTTCAGTCTTTCTACTCATGAAGAGTTTATCATTAAATTAAATATTAATGAAAAAATCCTTCTATGCTTGTTTACCTCTCTGTCTGATGTAACCGATTCAAATAATGACAAAAAGGTTTGTTATTCCTATATTCGATTTGTCTTCTACGTAAATAATTGGTCTATGATTTTTGGACATGGTACGTGGTACATCTTCAAAAATTGGCGCTTCCATACTTTGCTGTTCTTGAGATTTCCGCAAATTTATAACATTCAAATTTTTATTATTTATATCTGCTGATTCGATTCTTCACATGATGCAACTTCGCAAAGTCCAATGTTGGCAATCATTTTTCTATTTGAAAAATAAATAAAAACGATGCAAATTCTTTCACTGGGATTTATTATTCAATTGGCTTGCGTTCATAATTTGAATTTCTACTAAGCTTTGGAGTGTGCGCGTTTCACAGGATAGAGCGATTATTGAATTTCAGGAGAAATTCGTGCTATGTTCTTAAAAATAACACACATGTAGGCCGCCTTGACTTGTTTTGAGGTTTTTAGGGATTTTACACAAAACTTTTACAGCCCTTAAAGGGCACTTTAAATTGAGTGAAAGATGGCCCAAGAATGGGGCGTCGTCGGACCACGATAGATTTTTCCGGAAAATTTCAGATCTTTTGTTCCAGCCGTTTGGGAGAAATCGTGCGTACGGCGGACGGAGGAAAATTTCTTATTGCAGACTCGGATTCTACACCCTTTGAAACGTAAACCATAAAATTTTCAGAGAGGTTACAATTTTTTTTTCTTTTTCAAGACCGATACAATGGTTTATTATTGAATAATAAACCAAAAAAATACGCTATGGATTTTTACATCATAGGCGTTCATGATTTCTGTAAAATACTGATACCCCTTCAGCCTAAAATACAGATCCAAATTTGTTAGACGGTCTGAACATAGCACGTCAAAATTCCATTTCTTGTAATTGTTTTCAAGATGCTAGAAAAAGAGTCAATATCGAATTCAGCACGATAAATTAATTGGCATTAGCTGATCAGTGAGCCTCCATACCTTGAACTCGACTTCTAGATGTACCATATGTAGATGAATTATTCATACATTCATTATGAATTCGTCTCCTAACTCTGTGAACACCAAACTTTACTGGTTCCTTTGTACGAAACAAAAGCTCATATCAAAATGAAAAAAATTGTGCACCGTACAGAATATGGACGGGATGTAGAAATCTTCGACTTAAATTTATTGAGATAAAATAAAATATAGAACTACGCTTCACTTCTTTGCAAATACGTAACGTAAGTCTTAAAAAACTGGATTTCCTAAGGAACTCTTGAATAGGAAATTCCATTTCTCAGCTAATTCGATATTCACATGGTGCCTACTGGGCGAATTTCACTATGGTCACATTCACAATCGTGTTGACGTTATTTTTATCTGCATAAGTTCTGCCCCTTAACAAAAGTGAACGGATGAACTTGAAGCGGTCCGAGTGAGGTCAGTCGATTCATTGAAGGCTCGGTCTGTAAATAACGGAAACAAAAACATTGACGTTACTCCCTAAGGTTTCGATATTATTATTTTTTTAATACTAAAGCCCTTTGATTTCACCCTTTAGAATTGACAGAGGCAAACGACTGGAACTCAATCTCGACTGGACCGCTTTTGTGACTCAAGTTTCATTAACTCTGATCCAGTGGTTGGAAAAAAAGTTTGGACGGAAGATGGAATTTTTTTTTACATCAACGACAAATTTTGAGAGAGGCTTGAAAATGTTTTTCTTGGTCGATTACAAAGGCTCATTATTGAAAATAACGTACCGAAACAAAATTCATGGGAAGCTTTGATGAGGTTATAATGGCACAACAAAAATCAGGAGAACCAATGAAGCGCGTTAACGTGAAAATCCGTGGTTGGAAACCATTTGAATAACGAAAATTATTTTTTAGTTACCAAACTTCAGTATTTAAAAACTAACAAAAAAATATTCTTAGCCTCTCTCTGCAATAAATTTGAGTTCTAAAAGTTAAGTTAATACGAAAACATTTAAATATCCAGTTGAAATAACAGCTGTGATTTCAGGAAGAGCGTAAACCTACCCACTTACTCAATTTGGAGTTCCCTCAAATCGTAAAAGTTGTGTATTTATTTCATTTGTTTTTGAGCTGCAGTCGTTAATTGTGGAGTTATTACTTCAACTGTTAGGTTCAATCGATTTGAGTGATTGAATGACTATGTTCACTTGTTCGTTTTAAATGAAAAGAAGTTATCAAAAAGCTCGTCTGAACGAAGCTGTCTTTCAAATATTCTTAAAGGCGGGAAACGATGAGTTCTGATGATACTTTTGAAGTTTCCCGAACTGTAAGAATGTTACCCACAAATTTAAGAAGACATCAAACTCACTTTCTATGACTAGTAGCTTTCAATCTGATGTTTAAGATTTCCTTGCTCTGGTGATGACACCTAAGGGTACAGCCCGACCAAGATAAGTGCTTTGACGCCATTAGTACGGAAAATAATGAAAAATCATAGAGAAAACCACTCATCACAAGGTTTTGCTAACATTGTTACGATAGAACCCGTCTGGATTAAGAAATATTGAACTAATTCGTGCGTTCTGTTCATGACTTGTTGCAATTAGTTGATCTGCAATCCAGAAGACAGTTTGACTTCAGAAGACGTTCGAAGGAGTTGCCGATTTTTCTCAAACGAGGTTTCATAAACTGTGTATGTCATTTAGGGCTTCAAGTGCGAAACGAAGTCTAAACTTCTAAGTCGATACTCCCCTAACTCCATTTGCAGGATAAATAAATCGTTGTAGAGCACTTGAAGTTTGCAGAAGAAAAGAAACAAGTATAAAATGAATAGAGTAGAAGTTGACTTCAGAGGACATTCATCTGATCTCTGAATCATATTTCAGCATCACACCAGCTAATCAGAAGTATATTTGTGAAACGTTTGACATCCTCACTTTATGTTTAACAGAAAAAGAATTTGCTTCAGTGACAGGAGTCTCAAAAAGCTGGGTAACATTCGGTGTAACCCAATAATGTCAAAACTACTCCATTTTTGTTTTCTGAGCGATATATTGGTAATATATTGGTATATTGCCAAACAATCATGATGTTCAGTAATTCCTAGGTATGATGTCAAAATCGTATTTCAGAATTTTTTGGGGGGTATATCGCTATCTGACTCCAAGTAATTTAATTTCAAAGATTTCTGACTATAAATTTCAAATGATATTTTTTAACTTTTTTTCTGTTTGCTACTTTTTTGACACAGTGACAATTTCACGATGTCAACAGGTGTTATAAAAATTGAAAACTCAAAAATAAACTGTAGTAAAACATCTATGTACAACAATGGACAGGCTTGTGATGCCTACAGTTTCATTTTGATCCACAAAAGTGGCTCCATATATGTAGGTATACGTTTTTCTTTCAATTATAATCTGATTTGGAAGGAACCTCTGCAATGTTTGTGCAAGAATTACCAACTTTGTACTGGACGCTTATCAGAAAACTCTGCTAACTTTGTTATCAGCAAAGCGCAGATGTTGGAAAGCTGCCAAAACGCCAACAAAGGAGATGGTGAGGATTCGTATGAATTACAGTTGGTTCCCTGGTATGAAAAGGTGCTCCTTGAAACGACCGATCTTCAAGTGTTCTTCCTTTACACAGTTAGACCTCTCTCTGTTCCGGCTGACAAAAAAAAACCAGTCCGTCCTATTTTTCCCGGTCCTCCCGAACTTTTACAAGTCGGGAAGTTTTTTCTGATAGCAACGGTCAACTACTCTCGAGTTCTATTCATCCAAGTTGAATGGGCAGCTCTGGGACGACCTGATGATCCGTCTACAACAATCAAGTTTTTGTAAACCACCTTCAATTTCGTCATACTTTGTAAGACAAATATGAGAACTTATGCTGAAAATTGTACCAACAGTTTACTGCGCAACAATCTACTCAATCAACGTTGTCTGCATTTCCCTCCGGCGCTATTCATTCAATCGTACTTTCGCACCATTCTCAACGTTTTATTTGAATCTACTTTCCATTATGGATACCTATTGAACGTTATTCAGCTCAGAACCTTTTCCATCAAACCACAACTTGAAGCAATGTTCCTGAGAATTTACTTTGTCAACACGACGTTTATGAGTTATGCTTCAAGTTAATAGGAAAAGGTTTGAGCGAAACCTTGCTAATTGTAAGCCTTGGGGTTCATATAACCCTGCGCATGATGAGCTTTGACAGACTTAAATGTTTAATATTTGTTATTGATGTTGTTGAGTGATCTCGAAGGACAAAAGTATTATAGAGAAGGGGAGGACTCAACCGAACTTTGCTCTGTTTCGAAATGTTTGTAACTGTAAAATGTTTGTAACTTCCTCGTTTTAAAAGACAATGAAAATCCCAGATCAGATGACCCACAGAAACTACCATTCTAATTCAGCTTTCATTCAGCTTTTTAGGGTGATTACCTCAGAAAAAAGCAACTACAGTTTTATTAAACTTAGGGAAGGGAAGGGGGAGGTAAATTAAGAACAAAGAACGTCAATACCTATAGTGGTGCAACATACTGTATCTGGTCACGACGAAGAAACAAACGAGAAGAACAATAGGAATTCTGCGAATTAAAACAAAACACGTACTAACGGTTCACCTATCCACAATTATATTAAGTAATACTTGAAAGAAAAAAAAAAAACATTTTAAAAGGAACTCTTGAAACCAAGTTCTTCTACAATTATGTCAGCAGACGATCCTCTCATCATGCAAGGCGGTTTCAATCATGTCCAAGCACATTCAAGGTCATGCTGAGGATCTTTTTCCTTATGGGCCCTAAGGAGAGCGAACGGATGAACATAAACCAGCCACGGTAGGCTCATTCGACTTTTTGAAGAGATGTCTCTCAGTAACGAACATGAAAATAATGGAGTTATTTCGTTAGTTTCCGATACTCTGATTGTTGAAATTTTAGCCCTTCGATTTTACTCTTTAGAATTGACAGAGATCGCCGCCAAGAATTCATTACCAACTGGAACCATGTGATTCTTTTTTACCTTTTGTTCAGTAGTTTCAGGAAAAAACGCTGCAAATTCTTTCACTGGTGTTTATTATTCAATTGGCTTGCCTTCATGATTTGAATTTCTACTAAGCTTTGGAGTGTGTGTGTTTCACAGGTGATAGAGCGACTATTGAATTTCAGGAGATATGCATAGAGCACTAAATCTGTTCTCAACCAAAATACCTATTTGGATTGTTCAGTTGATCATTTTTGTGTGCCTCCTGAAATTCAATAATCGCTCTATCACCTGTGAAACACGTACACTTAAAAGCTTAGTAGAAATTCAAATTACTGAACGCAAGCCAATTGAATGATAAACCCCAGTGAAAGAATTTGCAGCGTTTCATGCTTATCAGAATGCTTCAACCCGTGTATCGGCAACAAAGCCTTTTAGGAGTTCACTCCAATATCCACACTACTACATCACTAGGTTACTGCGATGAAAACATAAACAATAATAAACCAAAAAAAAAACGCAAATGTTGGCACCATAAATCGGGCCATCGGGAATGGTTTGAGATACTAACCAGGTGAATTGCTCATTCGATTCCTCATGGAAATTTTATCAAAAAGAGTCCAAATTTAGGCCGCTTCGACTTTTTTTGAGGTTCGTAGGGATTTTACAAAACTTCGACAACCCTTAAAGGGCACTTTAAATTAAGTGAGAGTGCTGGCTAAAGAATTGGGGCGTTGTCGGACCAATATTGATTTCAGATATTTTGCTCCAGCCGTTTGGGAGAAATAGTGCGTTCGTCGTACGGCGGACGGACGGAAAAATGTATATTGCAGATTCGGATTCTACACCCTTTGAAACGTAAACCATGAAATTTTCAGGGGGGTTAGAAGGCTTTTTTTTTTTTTTTTTTTTTTCAAGAGCGATTTACAATGGTTTATTATTGAATAATAAACCAAAAGCCGGACAACGGACTGCCGGAATTAATAATAATTATTTTTTCTATTAATTTTATTCCATTTTTGAAATCTACACATCTACGCACCGCAAAACAGCAACTTTAAGACTGAGTTTTTTTTTAAAAAAAATTATTAAAATACTAAACCAGAACGTCCACTAACGACGCTTAGATATTTTTTGGACCTAGATACCTTTGAGTACCTTCTATATAAATTTTGCTGCAACGACCTTTAATTCGGGCTTCCCGCTTGTTTCTGGAAGTTAACAACTGAAGGCAGTTACGTTGGGACTTCGGTGTCCCTTGACGGGCTTGTTTAATCTCAATCGTGGGGCGTTGTTTATTCCGCTGTCCGAGGTTTATCGGTTCAGCGTTAATTATTGAAACATTACGTTAACCAAAGACAAAACAAAAATAAAAAACCTAATGAGATTTAGATTAGGTTGTTATTGATTTAGGCTTTATTGATGTATTTTAATAAATTTTCGCTGAAGTTTTTACCCAGTAATATCAGTTATTATTATCAGGTATCAAATTTTATTAAAATGGGGTAAATTTTATCTTGCTTTCAATTTAATTGAATTCGTTCTCCCCATCCAAATTACTTTTAAAATAATCAGTTTCAGCCAGTTTACCCATTAAATTATAGATGGTTTGTCATTAAACATCTATAAATTGGTAAATAAATAACAACTTTATTTGAAAATTTACCGATGTTTATTTCTGTATTCGAATAACCCTTCTACATAAACACTAGAATGGGTAAATTTGACGTAGCCTGTGGTACA